>SJXQ01005629.1:83989-135391 GCA_006408695.1 Aepyceros melampus | reverse complement strand
ATGGAGCCATGTGGTCTGTGTTCCTCCAGGTGCTGTCCCCCACCCTGCCCAGTTCCTTCCAAGGCAGTGGAGGGAAGCCCCAGGGCCCTGCACTGCCCACAAGCCCCCTCTCAGTGGCACCCACTGCTCCCCTGAACCTGCCTGCCCCACCACCCATGCCCTCCAGGCGCCATCCCTGACTGAGCCCCCTGCCCCGTTCTGCCCTGCAGCCCCCCTGTGAACCTGCTCATCTGCGGTCCCGTTCCCTCCCCTCCTGCAACAAGATGAGCACTCCCTAGAGGGGCCTCTCGCCTGCTCTCCCTCTGTGCCCTGTGGGGGAGGGTCCCTGCTCTCGACCCACTCATGAAGCTGGGCTTGGAGGACAGCAGCCCAGGTGGGTTTGCACAGCTGCAGCGCTTCAGGAATGGCCTGGACACCCAGAGTTTCGGAACTAATGAGAACTCCACACATGGCCTGGCTGAGCCTGAAGGGGTATGGAGCATTCCCCACAAAATATGCCACTCTGGCATAGGAGTAATTTGAGCTGAAGGAAATTGACACGACACAGACACAAGTAAACTTCTCAGCCCACCCCCTCTCTACCAGGAAGGGCAGGACAGTTCTTAATCACCACAGACAATTTTAGAGTCCTATCACCCCAGAGAAGACACTATACAACAAACTTTGTTAAAAGCAACCCTTTTCTTCCATTAGTTTACCCTATACATTTACCTTCCCAGAGGCTGCTGCTCCCAGAGGCCTAAAGCCCTTTCTCTTTGTCATTTCTCTGTAAACTTACTGTTCTTTTGTTAAGATGCTACATAAGCCCAAGTTCTTACCAGCCCAACTCACCTCGAGGTCTCCCGTGAGTTCACTCAGATGCACACATTAATAAACTTCTGATTGTTTTTCTCTGTTAGTCTGTCTTTCAACAATCTAATTAATTTGCAAAGTCCCAGACAATAAACTCAAGATGGGAAGAGAAAAATAAAAAAAGAAGCGTCTTTCTTCCCCTAGAAGCTCCTCAATTTAGAAATGTGGGAAAGGAAGCGTGGGGATTATAGGACCTGCTGCACAAAACACAGCACATTTGCCGCAGAGCTAAGGCCTGCAGCCAGGCTTTCTGCATGTCTTCATCCTGTGGGAAATGCCATTTCCAAATTCAGATGCTGTTGTTTTTGTCTTCTCTCTGATCTCACTTCCCTTATTGAAATTATGTTGGCTTTTCACAAGTAGAATGTCAAAAGCACTTAGAAACTCTCTTGACCACCATCCACAGGAAGAGATAAATTCTTATCATGACCCAGTATATATTCATATATGGAACTGCACCAAAGTGTCCATGATACAGTTCTTACAAACTGAGACACACGATGGAATTTCCTACTGTTTGAAATGCTGGTTGTGTCCAGCCCTAAATTCAGTTCAGGGAGTGAGTGAATCTCTCAATCATAGCTGACTCTTTGTGACCCCATGGGCTATACAGTCCATGGAATTCTCCAGGCCAGAACACTGGAGTGAGTAGCCTTTCCCTTCTCCAGGGGATCTTCCCACCCAGGGATCCAACCCAGGTCTCCCACATTGCAGACAGATTCTTTACCAGCTGAATCACAAGGGAAGCCCAAATTCAGTTCAGTACTGACAGACAATTTGAAGAACATTGACTTAGGAAGGGTTTCTGTGTGAGAACCACGCAAAAGCAGAGACTGAAATGAGGACTTGTGTGAAGGTCATGATGTGGGAGATGAATCCAGAAAGCACCTTGTGTGTGTGGGGAGGTGAACAGGGAAGGGATGAGAGCTGTAGGCCTCTTCCTTTGGCAAATGGGGACTGATCCCACTAGGATGCTCTGAGGAGCATTTAGAATGTATCCCAGAACTATCCCAGCAGAGATGGGGAGCCAAGGTCACTTATCCATGATTGAAGATTTCTCCAGGAGTATTCACCCTGTGAAACTTCACATGGCTCTGGGAGCGCCAAGATGTATCCTTGGTGCCACAGAGAGCACTCAGGCAGGAGGAAGCCGAGAAAAGCAGAGGGTATAGGTGTTTGCTGTAGGTTGCAGTGAACTCAGTGGAGAGCAGAGGGAGGGGACATGGAGTGGAGCAAGGGTCCCCAACCTCCAGGTCTAATGCCTGCTGCTGGGAGGTGGAGCTGATATAATAATCACAGAAATAAAGTGTACAATAAATGTAATGCATTGAATCATCCTGAAGCCAACTCCTGTACCCCATCCATGGAAAAATTGTCTTCCGCAGAACTGGTCCCTGGTTCCAAAAAGGTTGGGGACTGCTGGGCAGAGCATCACAGCACCTGCTACAGAATGCGCCATGGTGTCTGAGGCTGCTATGCCTTCTCCATGAATCATCCTCACTAGATTTCAAATGAAAAAAAAAAAAAAAAAAAGCCATGTTAGTAGGAAAGAAAAGGTTGACACAGAAAGATGTTGTGAGATTCAGACCCAGAGAAAGTACAAAACAGGCCCTTCTCATTTTTCACTTAATTGTAATATCACTGACATAAGGAAAAGGCGAGGAGAAAATTAACTGCAATCTGTAACCAAACTGCACAGCACACTGTTGCTTGAAATGTTGTGATCCAAACATCTGTGACAATAAACCCAGACATGCGTGGCATAAAGATTTCGCCCACAGACTTTTCTCTCTCTTTTGGATTTTCTACCCACGCTCCAACAGTGGAGGTCCCACAGCTAGCCCATCTCCATGATGCCGGAGCCTGCAGAGTGACTCACAGAGCCAAACAGAAGGTAAAAAAGCCATGTTAGTAGGAAAGAAAAGGTTGACACAGAAAGATGTTGTGAGATTCAGACCCAGAGAAAGTACAAAACAGGCCCTTCTCATTTTTCACTTAATTGTAATATCACTGACATAAGGAAAAGGCGAGGAGAAAATTAACTGCAATCTGTAACCAAACTGCACAGCACACTGTTGCTTGAAATGTTGTGATCCAAACATCTGTGACAATAAACCCAGACATGCGTGGCATAAAGATTTCGCCCACAGACTTTTCTCTCTCTTTTGGATTTTCTACCCACGCTCCAACAGTGGAGGTCCCACAGCTAGCCCATCTCCATGATGCCGGAGCCTGCAGAGTGATCACAGAGCCAAACAGAAGGCACTAATCTAAAAGGAGTTTGAGGGCTTTGAGGTTGAAAGACTCCGTGTAATTACTAATTGTCATCATAATACAAGTATGTCTGGAGAGACAAGTCAAAGGGAAAAGTGGGTTTTCACCAAGGACCGAGTCTTTGCCTTCGGTGATCAAACACACATTTCAGATTTCCCGATTGGCACGTTCACACCGCAGCATATGCAGTCCATCTGGAACACATGGTCAGTGCAGGCAGATGGGTTAGGAGCTGCTGGGGAAAGAGAACTGGATACTTGGCACGCTCCTGTCCATAGCTGTGTGACCTTGGACAGGTTGCTTAAGTTCTCTGAACTTGTCTCCTCTGAATTGTGAAAGCACTTTGAAGACTAAGAAAGGGTGATATCATAGTCCTGAGAAGGGATCAAAGCAGAGAATTACATCTCCTAATTGCATAACTTGGGGTGGCCCATGTGGATACTGCCCTGACCCTTTTATCCCATTTTTCAGATGCAAGCGCTACACAAATAAAAACAAATGTCAGGCTATCCAAAGGGAATTCTCTTTATCTTGCTTTAACCTTCATATCAGGTCCTAACAAAGCAATGTACTCCCTTTATATTCTTTCTTACACCATTGCCATCATCTATTTCCATAGCACACTTATTGAGCACCTACAGCATACCAAGTCTTGTGCTAACTAATCAGTGGGGATGCCAGGCCTCGTAGCTGTGGTGTGCAACAGGATTTCACTGAAAGGTAAAAATCGTCCGTGTAAACGGAGACACTGCGACAGGGGGTGTCACAGCCACAGATCAGGTGAGTGGCCTGAATAGTTGGTGGGACTGGAGGTCAGAAATGCCCTCCTCATATATAAAGCCAGTACCCTGTGTCTGAACTCCAATTCCTGTCACATTCTTAGGCACCACACCCTATCAGCCAGTTATATAAAACCAGGTATCTTCCCCATTATATAAAATCAGTTCCTCTCCCTGGATACTTCCTGTGAGATCTCAAGAGGCTTGAGTGTTTCCATTTAAAGTAAAATCTTTTCTGGGCTCCTTCTTGCCCCTCCAATGAGCACCATTTTCAGGCTAACATCTCCAAAGAATGACCCACACTCACTCTCCACCCCTTCCTGTTTCGCTCCCCTGCTTACCTTCTTCCACCCTGCCTGCTGCCAGGAAACAGCTATCAGCGGGGTTACTGGCACCTCCACTCCACGGGACTCAGGGAGCACTTCACCCTCCTCATGCTTCTGACTTGTGCTGACTTTGATGTTCTGGCTCACTGCCCCCTTTCATTCTTAAATAAGCTTTATTTTTTTTCTTAATAAAGTATGAAAAACATGACTATAGTGTTTACAAGTGAAAACTCCCTTGTAAAGACCATCTAAAGAGAATACTGCCAGTGTCCTAGAAGCCTTCTCCTGCCTTAGTGCCCGCTTCCTGGCTACTGAGAGGCCAGCACTGACAGTGGATGCTGTGTGTGTGTGGGGGGGGAGGGTGCGGGGATCGCCCAGAGCCCCTCCAGATGGAAAGCAGTCATTCCCCCAGATACTGGCTTTAGGTGGGCAAATTTCAGTTCACTCTGGGCAGCAGACAGCACCCTGAGCATGGAGGCTCAGAAAGGCCCAGGGAAGTACCAGAGACACAGCTCATGTAGATGCAGGTGTGTGCTAGTGGAGAAAACAACTTGATTCCACGGGGCCAGATGAGAATGGTGCTGCTGCTGCTAAGTCACTTCAGTCGTGTCAGACTCTGTGCGACCCCATAGACAGCAGCCTGTCAGGCTCCCCTGTCCCTGGGATTCTCCAGGCAAGAACTCTGGAGTGGGTTGGCATTTCCTTCTCCAATGCATGAAAGTGAAAAGCGAAACTTAAGTCGCTCAGTCATGTCCAACTCTTAGCCTACCAGGCTCCTCCATCCATGGGATTTTCCAGGCAACAGTACTGGAGTGGGGTGCCATTGCCTTCTCCTGAGAATGCTGGAAGTTCCCAAATATAAATATAAAAACACACATTATGGTCAAGACCTCAAGCTCTGGTTGAATTCTTCCCTGTCTCTTTTAGTAGCTATGAGACCTTGGATGGGTTACACAACATCTCCATACCTTTGTTTTCCCATCTGTAAAATGGGTATAACCATAGTACTTACTACATGGAGCACTTTAAAGATTAAAAAAGTAAATGTGAGGCCCAAACAGAATCTACCAGAAAATGAGCATTCAATTAAGTGTTAGCCTTTATTATTAGGACCACATTTATTGAAAACTGTGGAACAAGGAAGCACCAGGAAAGGAAGACGCAAAGGTACAAAGAAATTCACCCAGGGCGCTAGGCCTTGCAGGATTTCTCTGTCCCTACTCTACTGCACCGCATTTGGATGAAGAATGATTGTATGAGAACTTGTTCAACTCCTATAAGATCAATGGCAAAACCCCAAATGTTCCATCTAAGTGCAGTTGACCTAAATCTGCTGCAAGACAACGTCTTTAGGAACAGCCCCTGGTGCTCTCCAAGTGGCTGACTGGGCTGTCTAGAAAAACGTCTTACATAAATCTCCTTAGTGAAGCTTCCAGAAAACCCCCAAGCTGCTCCTTTCCAGTTCTGACTTAGGGGCTGCTCATCATTTCAGAGGCAGCATGGGCTCTGCCTCCAGCTCTCACATTCAGCCTTGTATCACATCAATCAGGATCTTACACTACCAAGCTGCTCATCCACTAATCCACAGTGACTGAGGGTTGTTTCTTTCTAAGCTTCTTAATTTGCTGCTTAGAACATTACTCTGGGTGGAGGCAATTAGCATTGCATACTTTTGAGGAGAAAATTGCAGCCCAGCCCACTCTGACTGCATGGATCAGGGATTTCCTGAGCTCCCTGTTTGATCCTTCTCTTTCCTTTTTTTTTTTTTTCTTAACCCCTGTTCAAATAATCTGGTCCCTTCAAAGTTCTGAGATGCTATCCTGATGCATATTTAAAATTCATCAAGCAACTCTTGGGCTTTCTTGGTAGCTCAGATGATAAAGAATCTGCCTACAATGCAGGAGACCCAGGTTCAATCCCTGCATGGGGAGTTCCCCTGTAGAAGGAAATGGCTCCCTACTCCAGTATTCTTGCCTGGAGAATCCCCAGAGGAGCCTGGTGGGCTACAGTCCATGGGGTCACAAAGAGTTGGACATGACTAAGTGACTTTTACTTCACTTCAAGCAACTTTTGGCACAGAGAAAAGCTTGGATATAAGGAATATAGGTGACAATTTCCCCAAATAGGTTCAGCTTCAGGAAGGTTTTCCCTGCCTTTATTAACTGGTAAATTCTGTGAGTGGGTTGTTGGGGTGTGTGTGTGTGTGTGTGTGTGTGTGTGTGTGTTGGAGTGGGTAAGGGTGGGGGTGTCTGGGCAGGGAGTGGAGATTGACTTCAAAAACTTTCTTTTAAAATTCTCTTAATAATCACAGCCTCTCTAAGGTCTGCTTGGTTATTTCTGAAAAGTCATAGTGGCAATCTCTACTAGGCAATGAAGGAAAAATCACTGATGGGGAAGCCATGGGGATTACAGTCAGTCTTAGTTGGAGGCCACCAGGAAGGGACCATGGGGTCAGTAGCTTTTCCTTCTACGCCGAGGTGGAGGGGACAGTACTAGCCAGAGGCTGCCTCTGCCTCTACTACGTGACCATGACCGCCATAGACACTCCATGAAAATATGGTTGCCTGTCCGCCTGCTCAGTGGCAGACTGCTTGGCCAGAGGCCTGTGTTCCGGACGCCTAGCAGTAAGGACAGAAGAGCAGCTAGTGGGTCCGGGGCACTTCTCTGCTCTTTTCTGCCCCAGATCCCAGGGTTCCCAGATCTCAGAGTTCACAGGAGACAATTCTCCACCCCAGATACTCTGGGGACACAGCAGTGGCCCGTTTGCCATCACACGACACAGGATATGGGTCTTATGGTACAGAAACCACCTTGACCTTTCCTGAGATGGAAGGCCTGGGACCTACAGGGCTAATAGAGGAAGTATCCCGGGTCCAGGAGGCACCATGGCAGCGTGAGTTATGACACCCCTGGGTGGAGCACAGCAGGCCTGTCCTCCGAGTGACCCTGACCGTGATGTCAGTGAGGCACATTCCCCCGTCTTACTACCCACAGCCTTCCCTTGCCCCTGTGGTTTGTTTCTGAGACTAATTTTTTTGTATCTGGCTCCTGGGGCTGTGAAAGACATACCTCTTGCAGCCCTAGCATCTACTGAAATAGAAAGATGATCTGGGCTAAAGG
Organism: Aepyceros melampus; assembly: GCA_006408695.1. NCBI lineage: Eukaryota > Metazoa > Chordata > Mammalia > Artiodactyla > Bovidae > Aepyceros > Aepyceros melampus. Next base: position 128,040 of record SJXQ01005629.1, on the reverse strand, counting down.
TAGCCACCTGAGGCTCAGTCCCTGGAGGTTTACTCTCTTAAGAGCACAGTGTTTATTAAAGGAGACAGAATGAATGTATTGTCTATTTCCAGATATGTGGGAATGTGATTGAACTGGAATCAATACAAAGTAGAGCCTTTAGTGAATAGAACAAACTTCTCTCACCTGATGGGTTATTATGTTTCTGGAAATTGGTGGGACCATTGTGTTAACAGGGCTGGGTCTGGATTCTATAATGCTTGGAGTGGTTTACTCAGTGGATTCTTTCAGTGCTACAATTAAGTCTTCCCCATAGACCCACCCCCCTCATCAACTTTCTCACTCATAAATCCAATGCTCTTTTGTCTGAAATACAGCAGATTTACTTTCGTTTTCATATGAGTTTGAAGTGGGAGGTTGCAAGTGTGAGGTCTGGACTCCAAGAGTAAGTATAAGTTATAATTATATTTCCTCCTATTATGCCTTTGATTATGCTTTGGTTTGATCGATTGCATACCCTCTCACTGCACACAGCAGAACCCTTTTGACACATACTTTCATTAACCTTCCCAGGCACAACCCTGAAATACCTTTTGAGAAGTCTCCCAGTGTTCCATGACAGCCTCTCCTGCTACATAATCTTAACTGGAAACCATAAAATTACTAGTAAGAAATACTGCCTGCAAACCTTGTGGTGTTTCTCCTCTAACGCAGTCTATGGAGGGCCACCAGTCTTACAATTCAGATGGAGTTTATTATTTGCTTTTCCCAAATACTAGAATGGACTGACGATTGCCTCCCTCAACTGAATGAATACTGACTGCATCAGCAGTTTACGGGAGCTTGTGTCGTGATGACCTCAAGGTCTTGGTATCGAGCCCAGCCTACACTTAGTTGTCACATGACCACAGATAAAATCACTTCCTGTCTTGGTTTTCACTACTGTAAGATGATAAGCACAGAATTCCATTTGTGCTCCAAAATGGCCAATCAATATTCAGAACTGAAAGGCTGGGATATCCATTATTAAAAGTGAAAAAAAAGTGAAAATGTTAGTCTCTAAGTTGTGTCCGACTCTTTGCAACCCCATGGACTGTAGCCTGCCAAGCTCCTCTGTCCATGGATTTCTCCAGGCAAGAACACTGGAGTGGGTTGCCATTTCCTTCTCTAGGGGATCTTCCCAACCCAGGGATTGAATCGGAGCCTCCTGCATTGCAGGCAGGTTCTTTAGCATCTGAGCCACCAGAGAAGTCCCATCTATTATTAACATTCAATAATATTAATAATGGCTATTGTTATTTCTAGCATGTATGTGTCTTGAGTGGAGAGGCATGGAAATTTTTGTTTTAGGGGCTAAAAGAAAGTTGAGAGGTTGTACATTTGTTTTTGTTTTTCAAAGCTCCCACTCCTGATAGAGCACGAGAGACAGCTCGCTGGGAGGAGGAGAGCCTGTTTGATATTTCTACCCCTCCTCTTAGGCTGGTGTTAACTAAGCTCCCAGGGGAGTGGGTTAGAACAGCGAGTGAAGGACTTTGTGAGACTCTGGGCAGCAACTGTGCTGTTTTTAGGCCGTTAGTCCTCGAGTGGAAAGGAAAATTAGTCTCTTCATTGCAACATGGAACCTGACCCCCTCTGACACCTCGAAAACGGGTAGCAACAGTGAAGAGGAAGGGTAGCATACAAAAGACCCTGGGCACTGGTATGTGGGCCAGCAGGGCAAATGGTACTATTGCTAGAGAGCACATACTGCACCCAGGACCCTGAGAAGGTTCTTGCTTTTTAAAGTTTGTATATGTGTTATCATCCCTGGAACCCCTGAAAACCTTAATGGGGCAATTATGAGTCTCACTTCCTTTGATTTTTCTTTGAGATTATTTTTACATGCAGGCTGTCTTTATTGTCTAAATGTTTAACCGCAGGAAGGGAGCCTTCGTTTAGACTTTCTTGAGAATCAGATTCTCTGTAGCCACAGATCTTGACCCCTGCCATCTTTGGTTGCAGAGGACAATGGTCAGATCAGCAGTCATTACTCTTCAGTTTAAGAGGAGGTCAGACAGGACAATGAGCTAAAAGTCAAGGTAACAAAAGAACTGAAGGCTGTAATGGGTCCTCTTCACAGGCCAGTGAACTTGATTCTGGTTTACTGGGATGTGAGGAATCTGGGGCTATTTCAGGAATGTCAGCAATTTTGCCCTAAAGAAACTTTGATCTTGTTGCCCGTCCTGGTGCCTGGTCATTAACTAGAAACATAGGGACCCAACTCTATGGCTGTCTCTTATCAGAGAGCCATACTGACTGCTTAAATAAATCTCCTCCCATTGTTCTCTTTTCCTAGAAGAAAGAGCACAGTCCTTCCAACTTCCCTGAGAGGAGCTTCAACCGCTCATTTTAAGACTATTTACTTCAGCCAATACCCCCTTTAAGGGCGTCCCAGGTGACTCAGTGGTAATGAATCCACCCCAATGCAAGAGACACAGGTTCAATCCCTAAGTTGAGAAGATCTCCTGGGGGAGGAAATGGCAACTCTCTCCAAAATTTTTGCCTGGAGAATGCCATGGACAGAGGAGCCTGGTAGGTTTCAGTCCACTGGGTCACAAAGTTGGACACAACTGACCACACACACGCCCATTGGGAGGCATGTCTTTGAAACCAGTAAACAAAAGCCAGGAAGATGAGGGTCTCCAGCCTCAGCTTCCTAAAGTAGTAATTCCATCCTGTCGTGCCCCATCCATGCTTAAATCGCAACAGATGCAGGGCAGAGATTTCTGGGACTTTAGAAAATTCCCTCAAGGCCAGGAGGAGGAAATTATGTATAATTTGTATGGTATTTTGTCACAAAAAAGTAATTGTGTTTCCACCCTCTCTTTCCCTTTAGCTGTTAAAAGTGACAATTAGGGTTTCCCTGGTGGCTCCGAGGTTAAAAAAAAAAAAAAAAATCCACCTGCAAATGCAGGAGACGTGGGTTCAATCCCTGATCTGGGAAGACCCATAGGCTGCAGAGCAACGAAGCCTGTGTGCCTCAACGACTGAGCCTGTGCCCTGGAGCCCAGGAGCCGCCACTGTTGAGCCCAAGTGCTGACACTACCGAAGCCCATGCAGCCTAGGGGCAGAGCTGGGCAACAAGGGAAGCCACGGCGATGGGCAGCTTCAGACCACGGCCAGAGAGCAGCCCCACCCACCGCAACTAGAGAGAGGCCCGCACAGGCGCCAAAACTCAAACAAAAGAAGTGTTTTCAGAAGTGGCAGATAATATGAATTCCCCTCCACCAGGATGTTTTATGCCTCACTTTTGTGGAAACAACTAGTTTATGAATGGTTAGGTCTACTGACTGTCTAGAGAAGTAGGGGCTCTTTGGATGAAGAAACCCTCCAAAAGTCTCATGTTCTGGTATAACCAAGGATCAAAGCAAGAATCCCATTATCTCCTTTTTAATTCTGTTTCTCACACCATAGCCTGAGCAGAGCCATCTTTCATCCAAAACTCTCTCCCCATTTGTCTGAGGTTTAGGGTCTCTCATCTACAGGGTTTAGAGATTTGCTTGGATTTTACTGTGTTTTCAAAAATTAAGAGGCCAAATTCCCACAGAGCAATTACTAAGACTTGTTTAAGAGTCTCTCAAGTTAGGAAAAGGAATGGCCGCCACACTTGTTCAAACAAAACCTGTGCCAGTTTTCTTTATTTTATAATCTTATAAAAATGTTTTACTAACACCATGGGATCCTGAACATGTTTATGAACATTTTCTAAATGCTTTGAAGTCCAGAACTGGAAGCCCCAGTGACTGTCAGTTGCTGAGTTTGGGGAGGTAGGCATTGGGGCACAATAGCACACCCTGGCTTTCCTATTCTCTCCCTGCTCACCAGGACCATGTCTCTAGAAGCTTCTCCACAACCTGGGCTTGCTTGGTCAATGTGAGCTGCTTGCCTGGCCATCAGTCCAAGGTTTCCAGAACTCTCTCCTACTCACTGTCTGGCTTCCCTCAATTACAGAAGAGGGTGGGCCAGCAGCACAAAGTTTTTGAGACTGGGATGTTCTATTAAGTCCAAGTGTCTAGTTCAGAGAGATTTTTTCCCTATCCTGTCCAACCACTCAATTGAAATTTGTTGAGGGCCTCCTAACTATTCAAAATTTTAATGCTCAGTCAAGCATCTTTATGAAAATGTTTAAAATTTACCTGGACAAGATTTACCTGTCTTCCATGGTACAAAAAGCCTAGCAGAGTTCTGCAGCATTTCAGGCTCGTTTTGGGGAAGCTTCCTTATCTCTGTTCTTAGTTTAAACTGTAGAGACACTCGATGCTGCATGATTCTAGCTGTGAATTCATGCACATATTTATGAAGCTCAGCACGGCATTCAGCCCTGCAGCAAACGCCCAACAAGTGATAATGCGTGCTTACAAAACAGATACATGTGGCAGTAATTATTCAATTTACAAAGCATTCACCTTTAGAATTCCTTTGCATGGCATTTAAAGACTAAAGTCATTTATTTAATTTCAAATAACACCTATAGTCTTAAGAACATTCTTAGAGCCGACTCATTGGAAAAGACTCTGATGCCAGGAAAGACTGAGGGCAGGAGGAGAAGGGTGTGACAGAGGGTGAGATGATTGGATGGCATCACTGACTCAATGGACACGAATTTGAGCCAGCTCTGGGAGACACTAAAGGACGGGGAAGCCTGACGTGCTGCAGTCCATGGGGTCGCAAAGAGTAGGACAAGGCTTAGTGACTGACCAACAACAATGATGCATGTAGAGTCTCCTTACCCTCCCTCCAACACACATGCACACACACACACACACACACACACATCCCTACACACATATACTCAAACTTCCCTCCTGAGCAGTAGAGTCATAAGAAAAAAATAAGAAGGACCTCATTGCTCCCCTAGGGTTATTCTGCTTTCCATTTTAAATCAAAATACACTGCATGAGTTCTTTTCAATCACCTGCTCCAACTCGTTGTATAGATGAGAAACTGGGGCCCAAAGAAGTGATTTGGCCAGTCACAGAGCTCATTAGCAGCAGAGCTGAGACTACATCCCAAGCTCTGAGCCTCACATCACAGCCTCTGCTCTTCCCGCTAACTTCTGTTCCCACATCTGGGAGGATACGTTATTCTTTATTCAGAGAACTGCAGAGAAGACAACTCTACAACCCGTCTGAGAAAATCAATTTCCAAATTCAATAATGCACATTCTCCCAGAAACCTCCCTCTGACTTATTCTAATCAGAATGGGCCATATTAGATAAAAAGTTCATGTCTAGATGGAGATGAGTCAAGATGAGTCATGGTTTAATGCAACCTACTGCTTTTTCTCCCTAAAATGGTTACTCATCTAGCTCTTGAGGATAACCTAATGCTCTTGTTCAGTTGCTAAAGTGGTCTCCAACTCTTTTCAATCCCATGGACTGTAGCTTGCCAGGCTTCTGTGTCCATCACTATCTCCTGGAGCTTGCTCAAATTCATATCCATCGAGTCGGTAATGCCATCCCACCATCTCATTCTCTGTCACTCCCTTCTCCACTTGCCCTCATCTTTCCCCAGCATCAGGGTCTTTTCCAATGAGTCGGCTTAAACCCTCTTAAGTTGTGTTTCCGCACCCCACCCCCCAACATGTCTGAATATTCTAAATTCTTTCAACTTTGTCTCCAGACCCTATGTTTCATTCTGTCATTAACTTTATAGATTCCTCAGAACCCACCCTACATTCTTAGCATCCCTCTTGAATGGTGCCTCAGACTGAAATGTAGGCTTATACTCAGGCCCTGCTTAGGGCTGACCTTTTAAGAAAGGTAACACAGACTTTCTAACAATTTCAGCTCTTTCCTTTTACAAAATTTTCCTACTGACCCTTGATGAGAAGAAAATTCCCACACGATTACATCATTTCTTTGAGGCATATGTACTGAAGCGGCCCCCTTTCCAGGGACTTTGAGCAGATGCATACAATTTTCATCATTCCAACTCCTGTTGCACCAACTTGACTTTTCAGCTACTTCCTAGGCTGCTCAGTCCACTTAGTCGACTGCTCAGAGGCCGGAGTCCTCTTTTCTTTGAGGTGGAAATATTTGTTGCAATCTTGCTCTGAAACCCAATAAATCAAAACATTGAGCCTCTTGTAATAAAAATAGTTGCTTTGAAGTATAACCTTACATGTCTAATTTCCTACCAGCAATAATGAGACTTTCTCCAACCATTTGGAGGGCACTGGGTTTTCTTTCTTTCTTTCTTTTATTTCTGTCCTTTTGTTTTTCTAACATGTGGGCTGTCGAATGACAGGATTTGGTATTCCAGATGTTTGGGTGAGAGAAAGCAGTAAGTGACAGTACATATCTCCGAGTTCCATACCACCCAAGTGGCCGTTACATCACTGGCCAGAGTGAGCCTGTCCAGACAGACTCCACCAAGGCTCCCTCCCACCCCTTGTATTTAATGTTGCTAACCCTTACTCGTCAACACAAAATAACAGAAATTCTTTCATGCAGCTATTATTCTGCAGACACTCAAAGAAGAGGGAAAGAATCTACAACCACACAGAAGTTAAAACCCATGTGGTTTTAATAATAAGAAAAGAAAGAGATGGCTTAATTCAGTAATAAGACAAGACTCCCTGGTGGTTAATAAGGTAATTTGCCACGTGATTAAAGGTAGATGAAAGTGGAATTTCTATGGTAACATTCTCACTCCGATGGATGCTTTGGGGAAAATGAGATTGTTAGTCACTTGAATACCACGATTCTTTTGAAACAAGAGGAGAGTGACTACCAAGAGTGGCCTTTGAAATTCTCTCATCATTATCTCAACCTTTTCAAACCGACCGAGGAAGCAGAGGCCGGCACAGGAAAATACAGTCCAGCAAGCGGGCAGCCAGGTTTCAGAGCACACAGCACCCAGAGGGGCCACAGAGGCCCAAAGACTCTCGAGGAAACGGACCAGGCCCTGCCCGGTCTCTCTATGGAGTGGAAGATGCTGGAGTTTGACAAGCTAACACCTCCAGGTGCCAGCTCCGTTAAAAGACGCTTCCGTTTATTTACTCTCCATCTACATTCCTGCCTCTCTTTCTCTTCCATCGCCTTGAATTGTCCTGTCTGCATTGCTTCTTTCATTTTAATAATAAACTTTTAAAAATCATTTACTTATTTGGCAGCACCGGGTCTTAGTCACAGCATGCCGAAGCTTTAGTGATGGCATGGGAAATCTTAATTGCAGCCCGTGGGATCTAGTTCTCTGACCAAGGATCAACCCTGGGCCCCTGCATTGGGAATGCAGAGTATAAGCTGCTAGACCACCAGGGAAGTCCCTCCTTTGCTTCTTGAAGTTCAGGTGGCAGAGCCGGTACAGAATGGCAGCAATCCCTGCCTCTGGCTAAACCGTGAGAGCGACCCAGCTGCAGGCAAAAATGTTGACACTTGCTCCAAAGCACTATGCCAGAGGCTGAGAGGCTGAACTGTCCCATCTGGATTGCAGGCTCCTGGATCTGAAATCCAGAGCCTGCCTGCTGCCAGCAGGGTGACCCTGAGGGAGCTTGCTGCTTCTCATCTGTTACAGGAGGCACACAATTCAAAAGGCTCTGTAAACTCCAAGGATGTAGGCAATTTCTAGTTTGTTTCATGTTGCTGCAAATGGCATGATTTCATTCTTTTAATGGCTGAGTAATATTCCACTGTGTGTGCACACACAGAAACACCACATCTTCTTCATCTGCCTGTGGACATCTAGGTTATTTCTCTATCTTGGCTGTTGTGAATAGTGCTGCCACAAATGCTGGGATGCGTGTATGCTTTCAAATTTGTTTCCTCTAGATGTATGCCCAGGAGTGGGATTGTAAGATCCCACGGTAACTCTAGTTTTCCAAGGAAACTCTACACTGTTCTCCATAGAGACTGCACCAATTTACATTCTCACAATAGTGTAGGAGGTCAGTGAATATTTACCGAGTTGAGGCTACCACAGTGAATAGGAATGCTAAGTTCCTGCCCTCACACAGCTTAATTTCTAGCAGAATGGCCAGCAATAACCCGAAAGCAACTAGAGTCATTGGAAAGTATATATGCTATGGAGAAAATTAACAGTCTGATGTAATGGGGAGTCAGTCAATGACGTGGGAGCTGCTTGAGATGGGAGTTAAAGAAGGCCCCTTGGACGTGGGGCATTGCAGTTGTAACACAAGGATAAGCAAGAATCAGATGCACAAAGAGCAGCAAGAGGCCTGTTCCAAGGAGTGGGGTGAAGCTTCAGGTGGGAAACAGTTTGGCTGGGGAAGCGACAGAAAAGCAGCCAATGTCCCTGAGACCACAAGAATCACTGAGATGAGGTTAGAGAAACTGGCAGGGGCCAGGTCACACAGGATCTTGAAGGCCCTGGTAGCAAATGGAGATTTTATTTTTTATTTTTTTTAATAGGAGAAAATTTTTATTCATTTGCCTTTACAATATTGTATTGGTTTTGCCATACATTGACATGAATCCACCACAGGTGTACATGAGTTCCCAAACAAGTGGAGATTTTATTCCAAATGCAAGGGGAGCTATCAGAGATGCTGGGTGAGGATATCATGTGAGCTGCCACACATTATTAGAATGTCGCTCGGACTGATGGATGGAGAACACATTTGAAGGGTGCAAGACAGAAGAAGGAGACCAAGAAGAGAATATTGAAGCAATTCACGTGGGCCCTGAGGGTACCTAGACAAGGAAAATGGCAATAGGCAAAGAAAAGAGCTGGAAATTTGAAAGAGAATTTGGAGGTAGAGCTGAGAGGACTTACACAGGCCTGATGCCCGTGGTGTGTACATTACCAAGACAAACCAGACCATGTAAGCAGAAGCTGAAGGCCAGAAGGAAGAGAAGGAAATTCCAAAGAAAGAGGCATTCTATTTTTTGCCCTGTTCTTCCCTAGGAAAACTGGATTTGTGACCTCTCAATTAGCCCCCTCAATGCAGTGTCTTTTGATGCATAGAGACTAGATAAACGGTATCCTGACCACATATGGCTAGGTAAATGAAAGTCAATATATTGATTCCCTTGAAAGGCACAGGAAACCGCATGTGTTTCAGACCCAGATTCATCTTGTTGCAGGCTGACCCACAGACGCCTCAGTTCAATCAGTGGAGTACTCTTTCCAGCCAGAACTTAATTCAGACGTCTTATAATCACTTGGAGTTTTTCTACACATCCTAGAGTCAAACTACACCAGAAAAAAACCAAGAATCATAACCCTCTGCTCATTCTCTATCTCAAACTTTTTATTTTGAAATAATTACAGATTTACAGGAAATTGCAACGATGTGACAGAGTTCCCATGTACCCTTCGCCCAATTCCCCCCATGGTTGCATCTTGCATAACTATAATACAATATTAAAACCAGGAAATTTACATCAGTACAATGTATGTACATAACTCTATTATATTATCTCACATGCTTAGATTTCTGTAACCACCACCACAATCAAAGTACAGACCACCACCAGGATCTACTGGTGCCAACATTTTACAAGTTTGACTGAAGTGCAGAAATCTTATCTCCCTTGCAGTCTCTTTGTTATCTTCACCCCAGCCATTATTTATAATGTTCTCAGTTATTTCCTCTGCAAACATTGAAATCCACATCAGACGTTGTTATGCTTTTTGCTTAGACTGACAAATGTAATTCAGAAAACTTAAGGGAAAGAGAGTCTATTATATTCACTCGTATCTTTTACTCTTTCCATTGTTCTTTTTTCCCTCCAGATGTTCCAAGATTCCTTCTTTTATCATTTCCTTTCTCTTTCAAGAACTTCTGAGAGCCATTCTTGTGGGGGTAGGTCTGCTGGCGATAAATTCTCTTAGTTTTCCTTTATCTAAGAATGTCTTCATTTCCCTTCCTGAAAGATAACTTCACAGGATGGAGAATGCACAGTTATTTTCTTTCAGCTCCTGAAAAAGGTGCTACTTCATTCTGGCCTCCATGATTTCTGAGAAGGATCCACTGTCTTTGAAATTGTTTTTCCTCTTTGGAAAAGTGGCATTTCTCTCTCATTCCTTTCAAGATTATTTGTTTTTATCTTTAGTTTTCTGATGCTTGACATAATGAGTCATGGTGTAGATTTCTTTTGAAATAGCCTATTTGAAATTCTCTCAGCTTCTTGAATCTGTGTGTTTCCCAATTTTTCCCAAATTTGGGAAGTTTTCAGCTATCATTTCTTTCAGTACTTTTTCAGACCCTTCCATCTTCTCCTCTCTGAGATTCTGATCACATGAATGTCAGATCCTTTGTTATAATCTCATGGGTCCCTGAAAAATTCTGCTCATTTTTTCTTTTATAGCCTCTCTTTTCTCCATTACTCAGATTGGTAATTTCTATTATTTTTTCCCTCAAGTTCATAGATCCTTTTATTTGCCCTCTCCATTCCACTGTTGGGCCCCATTAAGTTTTTTGTTTTGTTACTGTATTTTTGGCTACTGAAAATTTCACTTGTTTCTTCTTTGTATCTTCTTTTTTTCTGAGATTTAAAATTTGTTTTCATTATTTCAAACATGTGCATAGTTGCTTGTCACAGCATTTTTATAATGCTGCTTTACAGTCCTTGTCAGATATTCCAAGGCAATGGCACCCCACGCCAGTACTCTTGCCTGGAAAATCTCATGGACAAAGGAGCCTGGAAGGCTGCAGTCCATGGGATCGCGAAGAGTCGGACATGACTGAGTGACTTCACTTTCATGCATTGGAGAAGGAAATGGCAGCCTACTCCAGTGTTCTTGCCTGGAGAATCCCAGGGACGGCAAGCCTGGTGGGCTGCCGTCTCTGGGGTTGCACAGAGTCGGACAGGACTGAAGTGACTTAGCCCAGCCAGATATTCCAACAGATGTGTCATCTCAGGGATGGTGTCTGTTGATTCCTTCTAGTCTTTTCTAGAAAACTTTTTTACTCATTACCTCACTGTCAGACTGACTTGACCACCCTCACAAGTTTCCTGTGATCCCCAGGAGATTTTGACCTACATTGTTTTTTGTTGCATAACACAGGCATTTTTATAGATTTTGGGGCCTGACAAATTCAGACTACTACTCACCAGCTATAAGAACCCTTACACAAAAATTCAGTATGAAAATAACATACACAAGAACATATAAAACATATGTACATTTCTCAGTAAAAAAAATAGAATGGCCATGGTCAAGAAACAGAACATCACTATATCTTAGAAGTGGAATGGCCAGATTTGCCAAATAAAAATACAAGAATTGAATTTTAGATAAAAAATAAGTGACTTTTAAGTCATAAGTTTGTCCCATGCAATATTTGGAAATACTTTCACTAAGATATCTTTTATTGTTAATCTGAAATTGAAATGTAACCGAGTGTCCTATATTTTACCTTGCAATTCTACTTAGAAGCCTACTCCCCATCACATTACCCTACCTCCCCCCCATATTAATTTCATTATTATCCCTTTGTTTTTCTCTATAATGTTACCAGATGTGTGTTGATTCCAAAATGTAGTTCACTTTTGCCTGTTTTGGACTGCCATGGTAGTCATGGTGGTGGCGGTTTTCCTTTTTTCCTAAATCATGTCAAATACAAGCTCCACTCTCCACTCACCCGTGTCATGAGCAGTCTAGAATCTGTCATGCTATTGTGGTTTCTGACCCCTTGACCTGGTAATCCAGGAATCCAATCAAGGAGATCGGGGAGGGGGAGGTCTCAGCTTACCAGCCCACTGGGATGACCTCTGAAGATGCATCTGGCCACACTCACACAGCTTTGTCAAAGGCAGATGGTCCTGCCAGTGGCTGCACTACCTCTGTGCCTAGCTGACCTTGGGGGACTCATTGCTTTTGAATTCCAGCACTCACATGAAGCCCTGAGCCATCTCCCTCCAAACTCCAGCACCTTCTAGAGTGCTGGGTACATATGGGCTCAGATTTTATCACCATTGGAATGTACTAACCACCCCCTCCTTCCTTACCCTGACTCCTGGAGCACTCCCTTCTCCTCTGCCTTCAGCCTTTGTTTCTCAACCTTTAAAAAGAAAAAAGCTTATCTTACTATGCTTTGGTTTCACAAGGAGGCTTAGAGGCTCTAGGGGAGAAGTGCTGGATGCTTTATGAAGCCAATAGCCCATCAAAAGCTGGTTTATCTTTCCTCAGGGATGGAAGGCTCAGCCATCAGAAGAGCCATAGAGGCCTTCCTTCCCCCAGAAATGAAGGGCTTGCTTCTTCTAAGCAATGGAAGTAAATAATGCGGTCATATTTGCATATCCTTCTACATTAGATTCTCAAAATTTACATATAGAGCACCCATATCAATCCTTAGAAAGTAATGAGTCACTAACACATAGCTAGGAATATTTTTTGGTGTGATCTTTTCTTGTGCACCAGAATTTTCTCCCCAAGCTGTAGAAGGCTAGAGTTTAGCCCTCAAGCCCTGTCCATGGCAGAATACACTGTGTCCCCTTGACCATGAACCTACTACCTTTTTTTTTTTTACCAAGTGCAAACTAGTGAAAATACATCCTGGAAGGAGAGCATCAGTGGTTACAGGGCAGCATGCACACTGATAGGCAAGGACGTGGGGAAGGAAGGAAGGGCTGGCTTGCCCTCCTCGCTTTGACAGGCAGGGAGTTATAGTCTGTCTGTGTGCCAGCAAGGGTCTCTGGTTTCTTTCCCACCAACCGGCAGATCCCTCCTCCCCAGCTGCCTCTCTGAGTCTCTGCCCAGCTGAGCCCCACGAACAGTCATGGAGACAGAAAGGGCAGAGAACCGCCTGGCCAGACCCCGGGGACAGCTGGCCCAGCCACTGTTTGTTGGCCACCACACTGACTACTGTCTGTCAAAACCAAAGACACAAACAAGCGCAGAGAAGCCAACCAATGACCTGGTTTGTATTTGATAAAGGTCAAGGCTATTAGAAAATAAATCAGAGATCTAGGCTTATAGTCCTAGCTCAACAGAAGGCCTGATATTCCATATCCGCAAAATGAGATATTTTCCTAAAACTGGAAGATCTGATCCTGCCCTAGAGTGTCTCTCTCTACACTTTTTTTTTTTTTGGAAAATGTAAGAGTGGGACTTTGATGTCACGAGGTTGCTTGTATTGTCGTCATGTCATCAGACATTAGATCTCCAGATGAGAGATCTACCTGCAAAGTGCACCTCAGCCAGCACCCTTCAGGTTTCCACCTCACACCTGTACTGACCGTAGGAGAAGCCAGGGACTCTGATCAGCCTACCGACTGACTTGAATCATAGCACCCCAGTCTGCAAGTCAAAAAGTGCCTTGCCACACCCCAGTCTGTGGCTCCTTGTCACAGCCACCCCTAGGACTTATGCACCAAACTTTCAGGACCAAGGGGCTTCATACATGAAGCTCTCCAGCAAAATATTTCAGTCAGTGTAAAAAGAAGGGTCTCTCATCTATTGGCCTTCTAGACCATCTGAATTATTCATTAGTCAGACCTACTACAGATCTCAGAAGTCTATCCTTTTGGGTTTTATTGTTGTCTGAAACTCAGATCATCATTCTTCACATAGAAACTTAAAGAACTTGTCTCAAGGATGCCACTGTCATTCTGGGAGATGAGGACTCAGTAGAAAACAGCACGGCCTGAGCCTGGTTGCATAAATGAGAGATGCTGCTCTTGCCTGACAGACCGCCTCTGTTAAGAAAATTTCAGGAATTCTCTGTCACATTGGCCTCTTTTGTGGAGAGGAAAGTCCTGTTCAGAGACTCAAAGCTTTCCCTGGAAGGAGCCTGAGGCAGACACTCTCCACTGACCACCTCCTGGACAGGCCGAGGGGAGCAACTGGACGAGCTCTGAGGAAGGACTCTGCCTGGCCCTGTGAGGTCACCTCAGCTCTCCCATTCATGTGGCAAGTAGAGTTCACAGGTCCTCCATGCCCAATATCTTTCCCCACCTCCCCCCACCCCCTCCCAGGGATGGCTGACACCATCACACTTCACATAGGAGTGAGATAAGGGCATGACCCCATGGCAGGCACAGCTAGGACAGGCAGGGGTCCCTCTGGAACACAGCTCTTCTGATGCTACACCCCCTGCATCTGATTTCCCTCCTGAGTACAAGTGAATATCTGGTTTACAGAGAAACTTTAGAAAACACGGGAGAATGTGAAGGAGGCGGGCATGATTTCCATCTCACTGCATTTTTCTACTATATTTACCTACAATCCCTGCAGAAAACTTGCAGAGCCCAAAAATGTATGAAAGTAAAATAAAAAAATTACACAGAGATAAACTGAGGTCCGTTTCTTTCTAAATCTATTTTCCTAAGGGTATTAGGAAAAAACATTATTGACTATGCGTGGATGCTAAGTTGCTTCAGTCATGTCTACCTCTGCGACTCTATGGACTGCAGCCCAACAGGCTACTCTATCCATGGGATTCTCCAAGTGAAAATATTGGAGTGGGTTGCCATGCCCTCCTCCAGGGAGGGCATGTGCTCTTCCCAACCCAGGAATAAAATCCATACCTCTCCTGTCTCCTCCATTGGCTGGCAGGCTCTTCCCCACTAGCCCCACCTGGGAAGCCCAACTGTATCCTGTGCCCTTGTTGATATATTTGCTTCTAGTAAAGATCCGGCTGGCTGCTCACACTGTCAAGTCTTCCCAAGGCCTTTCCAGCCTCTGGCTACAAAAAGGTCCTTTTGATAGTACTAACCCAAAGAGGGTTTGTGGGTAAACAAGACTCTTTTTCCCTTTCTTCAAACCTGTATTGGTTTTGAAACCTCCAAATACAACGTATGTTTGTTCTCCAAATAATCGCAGCACACCTTTCTCTCTCAATCCTTTCACTGGTTCCTCTATCTGAAAAAAATCACTTGAGGATCACGCTTTAACTGCCACCTCTTGCATGAGAATTCAAAGCCCTACTCGATTGCCTTCAGTATGTGTCCCTGCCCAGGGCAGCTCTCTAGGCAAAGGTGGGCAGATGCTGCTCGCCCCACTCTCTGAGATGCCTTTGGATGTGCTGGCTCCCTCAGGGCGGCGCTTCCCAAGCTCCAGTGTGCACACAGCTGTGGACAACGCAGAGCTCGATTCACGAGGCCCTGGGGAGGGAGGGAGGTCTCAGTGCTCCCAGGTGATGCTGCTGCGGCTGGTCCTAGTTCAGCTCAGTCAGTTCAGTCGCTCAGTCATGTCCAACTCTGCGACCCCATGGACTGCAGCTTGCCAGACCTCCTGTCAATCACCAACTCCCAGAGTTCACCCAAACCCATGTCCACTGAGTTGGTGATGCCATCCAGCCATCTCATCCTCTGTCGTCCCCTTCTCCTCCTGCCTTCAATCTTTCCAGCATGAGGGTCTTCTCAATGAGTCAGTTCTTCACATCAGGTGGCCAAAGTATTAAGAGTTTTAGCTTCAACATCAGTCCTTCCAATGAACACTCAGGACTGATCTCCTTTAGGATAGACTGGTTGGATCTCCTTGCAGTCCAAGGGACTCTCAAGAGCCTTCTCCAACACCACAGTTCAAAAACATCAGTTCTTCAGTGCTCAGCTTTCTTTATAGTCCAACTCTGATATCCATCCATGACTTCTGGAAAAACCATAGCCTTGACAAGACAGACCTTTGTTGGCAAAGTAAGTCTGCTTTTTAATATGCTGTCTAGGTTAGTCATAACTTTCCTTTCAAGGAGTAAACATCTTTTAATTTCATGGCTGCAATCACCACAGTTTACCCATCTATTTCCCATGAAGTGATGGGACCAGATGCCATGATCTTAGTTTTCTGAATGTTGAGCTTTAAGCCAACTTTTTCACTCTCTTCTTTCACTTTCATCAAGAGGCTCTTTAGTTCTTCACTTTCTTCCATAAGGGTGATATCATCTGCATATCTGAGGTTATTGATATTTCTCCCAGAAGTCTTGATTCCAGCTTGTGCTTCATCCAGCCCAGCATTTCTCATGATGTACTCTACTTAGAAGTTAAATCAGCAGAGTGACAATATACAGCCTTGACGTACTCCTTTTCCTATTTGGAACCAGTCTGTTGTGCCATGTCCAGTTCTAACTGTTGCTTCCTGACCTGCATACAGATTTCTCAAGAGGCAGGTCAGGTGGTCTGGTATTCCCATCTCTTTCAGAATTTTCCACAGTTCATTGTGATCCACACAGTCAAAGGCTTTGGCATAGCCAATAAAGCAGAAATAGATGTTTCTCTGGAACTCTCTTGCTTTTTCGATGATCCAGTGGATGTTGGCAATTGATCTCTGGTTCCTCTGCTTTTTCTAAAACCAGTTTGGACTGGAAATTCATGGTTCATGTATTGTTGAAGCCCAGCTTGGAGAATTTTGAGCATTACTTTACTAGCATGTGAGATGAGTGCAATTGTGTGGCAGTTTGAGCACTCTTTGGCATTGCCTTTCTTTGGGATTGGAATGAAAACTGACCTTTTCCAGGCCTGTGGCCACTGCTGAGTTTTCCAAATTTGCTGGCATATTGAGTGAAGCACTTTCACAGCATCATCTTCCAGGATTTGAAATAGCTCACCTGGAATTCCATCACCTCCACTAGCTTTGTTCGTAGTGATGCTTTCTAAGGCCCACTTGACTTCACATTCTAGGATGTCTGGCTCTAGGTGAGTGATCACACCATCGTGATTATCTGGGTCATGAAGATCTTTTTTGTACAGTTCCTCTGTGTATTCTTGCTACCTCTTCTTAATATCTTCTGCTTCTGTTAGGTCAATACCATTTATGTCCTTTATTGAGGCCATCTTTGCATGAAATGTTTCCTTCGTACTGGTCATAGCACCCAGCATTTAGTATTGATATGAATAGCTGACACATTGGAAAAGACCCTGATACTTGGAAAGACTGAGGGCAGGAGGAGAAGAGGGTGGCAGAGGATGGGATGGTTAGATGGCATCACTGACTCAATGGGCATGAGTTTGAGAAACTCCGGAAGATGGTGAACGACAGGGAAGCCTGGTGTGCTGCAGTCCATGGGGTCGGGAAGAGTCAAACACAATTTAGCGACTGAACAACAACAGTGTTCCCCTGTGAAAATAATATCTTTGCTGAGGCATCAGAACTCTGCCCGTGGGCCAGGGGGTACCCCTCTGTCTCCCTTATCCAGCTTGCCGCCTTTCCTTTTCTCTTTCCTGCATTCAAATAAACTGAAACAGATAGATTCCTGCAGACTACCCACTCCTTCAACTCACCCGTAAGCCCAGACATTTCTATACTACTCCACTGCTCCCCCTTCCACATGCTCGCTCATTCTCCACTATTCTGTTGTCAGCTCTTCCTAACCCTCACATTCCCAGAAACATCACAGGCAGAGCAGTCTACTTATCTCCTTATCCAGCTCCCATTCCTCACTAGAGAGCCCTGTTCATCTATTTGACAATAACTACCTCCATAGGTTGTGACTCTAACCCAAGAGAGCCTTCTCTCTTAAACAAATTATTTGCCAGTTCTTGGATTATTCTCTCAGCTGGAGCAACACTATCACAATCAATATTTTTGCACATAAATCTTTGTCAGTATTTCTGAGTATTTCCTCATTAGGATAGATGTCTAGGGTTGCAACTACTACATCCAAAGACAGGAAAACTTTGGGACTCTTGGTACATATCAGCTCCCCTTCTTCTTCCTCAGGGCCTCACTACCTATCATGAGATCCTTGTGGCTTCATTTGAGAGGCTCTGAAAAATAAAAAGACACTCCCTGCTCCCAGTAGTTCCAAAAGAGTCTCTTGCATAGTAACGGAAATTCACTGCACCCTGCTTTGGTTATATGCACACAAGATTTGGGGAGACAGTGGCTCAGTAGTAAAGAATCCATCTGCAATGCAGGAAATGCGAGTTTGATCCCTGAGTTGGGAAGATCCCCTGGAGGAGGGCATGGCAACCCACTCCAGTATTCTTGCCTGAGAAATCCCATGGACAGAGGAGCCTGGTGGGCTATCGCTCAAGGAGTCAGACATGACTGAAATGATGTAGCACACGCACATAGATTTGGGGAAACTAGCAAATATATCAGAGAAAGTGATGGCACCCCACTCCAGTACTCTTGCCTGGAAAATCCCATGGATGGAGGAGCTTGGTAGGCTGCGGTCCATGAGGTCGCTAAGAGTCGGACACAACTGAGCAACTTCACTTTCACTTTTCACTTTCATGCATTGGAGAAGGAAATGGCAACCCACTCCAGTGTTCTTGCCTGGAGAATCCCAGGGACGGGGGAGCCTAGTGGGCTGCCGTCTATGGGATCACACAGAGTCGGACACGACTGAAGCGACTTAGCGTAGCAGCAAATATATATATATATATTAAATATATATTATTTATTTAACAAGAAAATGGACCACAACATTGGGAGGCATTAATGCTTTGACTCAGAGCTTCCCTCCAACAGAGGAAGGCTTCTCTGAGCCCAGAGTGCTCTTAAGTTTGGATTTTATTGTTGTTGAAGAGTGTGTATATAAAGGTGAAAAAGTGCAAGTGTTAGTTACTCAGTCGTGTCTGACTCTTTGCCACCCCACGGACTGTAGCTCACCAGGCTCCTCTGTCCATGGGATTCTCCGGGCAAGAATACTGGAGTGGATTGCCATGGCCTTCTCCAGGGAACTTCCCTACGCAGGGATCAAACCCGGTCTCACGCATTTCAGGCAGGTTCTTTACCATCTGAGCCACCAGGGAGAAAAGATGACAAATTGTGTGAAAGGCGGGACGTCTGAAACCTGGATCTTGTTCCCCAGCCTCCAACTCCCCCACCCCAGCTTGCATGAAGCAGGTGGCTGCTGCGGGCATCATGCCAGGATGGGAGAGGGGAGGGGAGATTGGACACAGAAGGAGAAGTCAGAAAGCCACTGCCCCTTGGCTCTCTTATCCACCCCTCCATCCTGCCTTTTCCAGTCAGGAGACAGTGGGAGACTCTCCTGCTGTCTATCTGTGAGCTCTAACTCTGCTCCCCACTCTCCACTCCGCCCCACCTCACCGCAGTTCTCAAGGCTCCTACACGTGAGAGGCTGGGCCAAGGGGGTGACACAGGCTCTGTGCAAACATCCCACCCCGACCCATGTCTTCTCATGCAGCTTCGCACAAAGCCCACTTCTCTTCAAGAGGCAACCCTGTCTGGTCACGAGGAACGCTCGGGGTTCATCAAAAGCAAATTGTGCAAAGGGGAGAACACAAAAGGATAATTAATAAACTTAAGGGAATCAAAGTGGCATGGGGAGCTGGGCATCTGCTCGTTAAAAGAGAGAAACAATAAGCCCTCTGACCGGGAGCCTGTCCCTCGGGGCCGGCCACGGTGGATCCCAGTGTTCTCATCTGGGGACCTCATTTCCAATTCGAATGGATGCCACCTGTTCTGCCATGGCCTGTAGTGGATGGTGTTTTCTGGTTTAAAAAGCAGAAAGAAAATGACTCACATTATGCTTTCTCGTAGCCAGGGTAGCATCTGTTCCCATCCCCAACAGGACAGCTAGCTAACGGACAGAGCCAGGATTCTTTTTCCAATAATGATTCTTGAAATTTCCAGGAAAGTTCTTGTTTGAGCCGTATCTTTGTATCCTCAGCTTCTTGGCTGAAAGGACTGGCATTTGCAGGCTCAGGACCTACCCAGTTCCAGGCTGTGAGTCGGTATCATCACCTGATGGATCGAGAGTTCACATGCATGCTGTCTGGGGCCCCAGAATTTTTCAGGAGTGATTTCAGTTCCCACATGTGCAAAGACGGCTACTAACAAAATTTGTTCTGAAACAGTACTTATTTTTATACTTAATCTTTTTGGCTTCATTTTTTTAAAGAAAAACGCATAAAGTATTGATAACTTAGTTGGTGTCCCACTGGTTCAAAAATCAGTCTTTAATGCGATAGCTTGAATTCAACAAAGATGAGCTAAGGAGAGACTGTGTACAAAATACCTCTTAGCCCGTAGTGTGGGTGAGATGGAGTAGTATTGGAGAAATAGAAGATTCTGGAACCACATGACCTTCAAGAATCACTGGGGGTAAAAATACCCATCTCACCCCTCTTCTAACCTTAAAAAGATGATAGGTATTCCAAAGCTGATAACCAAGGAGAGTGGGAGACACCTTTTCACTTCTGACCTCCCGGGTCACGTGGCTCTGGTGTCTGCTTGATGGAAAGCCTTGCAGCTTCCTTTCTGAAGCACTCCAAGGAAACACATGGTAAGATTGTCTGTTAATTCAGCTGACAAGAGAGTCTTCTCAACCTTATCTCAAGAAAGTGCTAATAGTATGGTATTCAAGGATATGTTCCTTGGGAAAATGGGAATAAAGTCTATGCCATTTTTTTAAGACTTTTTAAAAGACATGCTAGAAAACCCTAGGGTATCCAGAAGCCCTGTTGGAGTCAGGCAAGATGGGGAAGGAAATTAATGCCAACAATAACAACCCCAACAGGAACAAAAAGGCAATGATTACAAACGCCATGAAACAGCACCTGCTATGTGCCAGACAGGGAGACATGATTTCCATGTCATGGATGAGAAGACTGAGGTTTTAACTCAAAAAGCTTAAGTAATTCATTCAAGGTCACAAAACCAGTTAATGTGATAACTAAAAGCCTGACGTTGAGTGGAAGTTTGGGATTAGCAGAAGCAAACTATTATACGTAGGATGGATAAGCAACAAGGTCATACTGTATAGGACTGGGAACTAAGATTCAGTTTTCTGTGACCAACCATCATCACCTGGGGGTGACTCAGTGATGAAGAACCTGCCTTCCACTGTAGGAAGTGCAGGTTCAAACTCCGGATCAGGAAGATCTCCTGGAGGAAGAAATAGCAACCCACTCCAGTATTCTTGCCTGGAAAAATCCCATGGACAGAAGAGTCTGGCAGGCTACAGTCCAAAGTGTCACAAAGAGTTGAACACCACTGAGCAAACACGTGCCTGCATGCACAACCAACCATAATGGTAAAGAATATATAGGTCTAGATGTATACATATGTATGCATAAAACTCGGAAAAGGCAATGGCACCCCACTCCAGTACTCTTGTCTGGAAAATCTCATGGACAGCAGAGCTTGGTGGGCTGCCGTCTCTGGGGCCGCACAGAGTCGGAGACGACTGAGATGACTTAGCAGCAGTAGCAGCAGCATGTATAAAACCAAGTCACTTTGCTGTACAGAGGAAACTAATGCAACACTGTAAATCAACTAACTGTATTGCAATTAAAATGCCTTTTTTTTCTTTTTTATATAGATTTTCTCTCTTTTTTTTTTCTTTAATTAATTTTTATTTTTTAGTTTGTTTTGCTTTACAATACTGTATTCGTTTTGCTACACATCGACATGGATCAGCCATGAGTGTACATGAACTCCCAATCCCGACCCCACCTCTCTAGTATCTTTTACGGAAGTTCCAGAACATATAAGGTGTTTCACAAGGACATTTCAACATATTTAGTGTTGTCAACCCTGAGAAGAGTTGGGACACTTAGATCACCTCTCTTCTTCAAAACATCCTTTCCTTGTATGTAATTCCCCTGAGCCCTGTACTCTGACCACTGACAAAATGCCTGATATAATTTCCTTGATCTAAGAAATTGTTTTCCTCTAAGAATGTCTACATAAGTTAATGATTCAGGCCATCAGCTCAACTGGGAGCTTTTTGTGACCCTCAATTGACATCAAGTCATCTGGATTTTTCCTGACTGGAAAAATCACAGAGTAATGTAAAAGAACAAGAAAGTGAAGTCAGACAAATTGGCTTCTCTTAGCTGTGTACAGGTGTGCAAGTTTTTTGAATGTTCTAAAACTCAACGTTCTCATCTTTAATGAGAATAACCTTACTTACTCTTTAGAATTGCTTTCTAGATTACATAAAATAATACCTTTAAAGAACACTATTATGATAGTTTTCTCTTATCTATGTATCTTTTCTTCCCAGTTGCAAACTCTGTCTTCATATCTATACATTTACCATCAAATATCTAGTTTAGGACCATTTACTATATGCAAGCCTTTGACCATCAATTATGAAATTCCACTTCAACAAGTGAAAATGCCTACTGAAGTAAATAACAAATTTGAATACTCATTTCTATAAAACTGAGATGTTTACTTGCAATTATTATTTACTTCTAAAAGAAATATTTTTTTCCTAAGCTTTCATCTCCCAAATCTGTCGGGTTTAGAAACTAGACTCTTATTCTTTTGAGATATGAGTAGAGAATGACTCTATCATTGCTTTGAGTGAGCAGCAAAATATTTCAAAATTTAAATTTTGTTGACTATAGATGTTATATTATTTTTCAGTTATATATCACACTTCTTTAGATGCATTTTTGTAGAGATTTATATATAATAGCCATTGCTTATTACAGAATAGCCTGTGATTATAATTGCTTAGATAGTTGGTAAATCAGGATTCACCTCTCAACAGATATTTTACATCACTGGTAGAATCCCATAGGACTGGGATTATGAGTAGAGAATGACTCTATCATTGCTTTGAGTGAGCAGCAAAATATTTCAAAATTTAAATTTTGTTGACTATAGATGTTATATTACTTTTCAGTTATATATCACACTTCTTTAGATGTATTTTTGTAGAGATTTATATATAATAGCCATTGCTTATTACAGAATAGCCTGTGATTATAATTGCTTAGATAGTTGGTAAATCAGGATTCACCTCTCAACAGATATTTTACATCACTGGTAGAATCCCATAGGACTGGGAGCCATCAGCTTTTTGTAGAGTCTACAATGCCTTTATCCAATCATGCTCTATCAAACCTGATACATCAAAAAACTTTAAGAACTTTCTCATAGGTTTCTTATTTAAGTTTTGGATGTATAGTTTCTTTCCTACTTAGATAATTCATTAATACGAAGAAAAATTTTCATAGTCTTACTAGCTAGAAGTGAAAATGACCTTTTTCTAGAGAGACATTTTGCAACATTTTTGAGTACTTTGCAAATTCACAATAATATGTATTTATTTCAACTGTAGAAGCTGTTAATTGAATTCAAAAGCAAATCTTACTCATCGTTTTTAGTCTCTTCAGAACTCATCTGGCATTCTTTGAAATTAATCAATACTTTTCAATTAATTGATGATACATTTTACATTTCCTGGGCTTTCCTGGTGGTTCAGATGGTAAAGAATCTGCCTGCAATATGGGAGACCCAGGTTCCATCCCTGGGTTAGTAAGATCCCCTGGAGAAGGGAATGACAACCCACTGCAGTATTCTTGCCTGGAGAACTCCATGAACAGAGGAGCCTGGCAGGGTACAGTTCATAGGGTCACAAAGAGTCAGACATGACTGACAAACACATTTCTTAATACAACTCTTTCAGGTACTAACAACCTAATACCTGACAATATACATCTAAAATTTAATTCTAATAGCTTTGCTGAGCTAAAACTCATATGCTATAACATTCACCTATTTAAAGTTTGCAATTGAACCGTTTTTATTATATACACAGAATTAGGCAGCCATCAGCATAATCTAGTTTTCAAAGATTATCCCACAGAAACGCCATGCCCATTAGCTTTCGGTTCCCCTTTCCTCCCTCTTCACCCCTCCATCCTTCCTGCCACCAACCAGCCCTAGACAATCATTACTCCAGGTCTGCCAATGCAGGAGAAATAGGAGACCTGGGTTCAAATCCTGAGTCAGGAAGACCCCCTGGAGGAGGGGTGGCAACTCACTCCAGTATTCTTGCTTGGGAAATCCTGTGGACAGAGGAGCCTGGCAGGCTACAGGCCAAGGGTCGCACAGAGTCGTACATGACTGAAGCAACTTAGCGCACACATATATGTCTTTTCTGGACATTTCCTATAAATGGTATAATACATGGTATAGTCTTTTATGACCAGCTTATTTCTTAGCACACTGTTTTACAGATACTATATTCATGCAATGCATGTAACAGCACTTCATTCTTTTTTTACAATACTATTTATAATATTATTTTAAAATAATATTCCATTGTATGGATATACAACATTTTGTTTATCCATTTATCAGTTGCTGAATATTTTAACTATTCACATTTTTCAACCATTATGAATAATGCTCCTATGAAGAAGCACATGCAAATTTTTACATTTGTGTGGTTACATGTTTACATTTATTTTTGGTAGTTCCCTCCAAGTGAAATTGTTGGAACATGCTGGGTTTCCCTTTCCAAGAAAAAAATCTAAATATAATGCAATAGAAACATCATCTGAATGATCATACTCACTTGTTTTACACCACAGCTATTATATTATTATGTGACCAGAACATGTACTAAATATATGAATCTTAATATATGTCTTAGAGAAGGCAATGACACTCCACTCCAGTACTCTTGCCTGGAGAATCCCATGGACGGAGGAGCCTGGTAGGCTGCAATCCATGGGGTCGCTAAGAGTTGGGCACGACTGAGCGACTTCACTTTCACTTTTCACTTTCATGCATTGGAGAAGGGAATGGCAACCCACTCCAGTATTCTTGGCCTGGAGAATCCCAGGGACAGGGAGCCTGACGGGCTGCCGTCTATGGGGTCGCACAGAGTCAGACACGACAGAAGCAACTTAGCAGCGATATATGTCTTAATTAAACATGGCATGCTTATGCTATTTTGTGCCTTTTAATTGGTGCCCCCATTCCCACATCTGTATTTTAAAAAATGCAAAAGCTACAACTTCTTAATCAATAGCTTAATTACAGAAGAGCCAAGTATATAGATGGAGATGAAAACGGGACTGCACTCATGTCACACACAACAATGAGTTAGCTTGGCACACAAGCAAATTCATTTTTGATCTTCTAAGACTTCAAATTAATTTATGTAATTGAATAGGTATGGCAATTATATTTCTGTTTTGTTACGTTAAGTATGTTTCTAAAAATGAAAGCCTAACCACACAGTTGCATAATATCTGAAACCCTGGCAGTCAGTGGAACATAACTTGAAAAATCAATGGTTCACTGCAAGCAGACCAGTCCCATCCTATACATTAATTTTTCTCTGTTGTTAATGGTCCTGACATAGCCTTGCTTCTATTCTACCAATCCAAGTCATTCAAGTTACAGCTTATTTTATATCTATAGTTAGTAACTTTCCTAGGTTTGTTTTGCCCATAACAATGGAAGTGCATATACTATTTAACCTTCTTTGCATTATCCACAAAATCAATAAAGCAACTAGCTCATAGTAGATAATGACCCTTATGAAAAGCACATTGATTTTTTTCTTCTCATATTGTCATTCTATTTCAAC
Source organism: Aepyceros melampus (assembly GCA_006408695.1). Classification (NCBI taxonomy): domain Eukaryota; kingdom Metazoa; phylum Chordata; class Mammalia; order Artiodactyla; family Bovidae; genus Aepyceros; species Aepyceros melampus. The sequence goes on along the minus strand of SJXQ01005629.1, from coordinate 102,863 downwards.
AGTTTGGACACAACAGGTTTTCAGAATGAAAGTCTTACAAAAAGCTTTTCTTGTTCTTTGTGAGGTCTGAGAATTTCTGCAAAACCACTGTTTAAAAAAATTCTACTAACCTGTCATCTTAAAATATAAAACCCCATACACTTGTAGTTATTAAACAACCGTCTTTGTAATAATAAAGCACAATTAGGATTTATTTATTTATATTTCCATAGAAAAAAATAGCTTAATGAGTCAATATTTCTCAAACTGGCATGCTTTTTTCCCTAAAAGAAGTCTGTTCATTGCTCAAGTTTAGGAAAAAATATGCATGCAATAGTCATGTAAACTATTATGTCTAAAGATCGTTTTACCTGTATATAAAAAATCTGGTAAATCTATCAATTATATACTTTTTATTCCTCAGAGATTTAAAAATCACCAGGCATAGCAGGCAAGTCTAGGTCTCAGTTGGGAAAAGTATTCTGATGGGAAAGTGAAGGAAGAGAAATGAGTGTTCTGGCAACTGGATATGCGCCATGCATAAATCTCAGAGAGGAAGACCCAAAGGAGACAGAGAAGATGGATGGGAGACTAATAAATGATGGACCTGACTATCATGAAGTAGAGAGAATGGATGAATAGACAATATGAGATCAGGCGAAGGATGGCACCAGTGGTGGAGATGTATTACCTGTCGCTCAACTTTAAATTTCACTCTATGTTATAACCATCATATACTTAGACCAAGCTATAAATACTCCATCTATCTATATTTGTCTAGGGCAATTTTCTTTTTCTAATTACATGAAACTTTCCCAGTGCACAGTGAAAAACTGCTAGAAAAATCTTTGACTTTCTACTGTAAATGCTAGAAAAAATTGTCTATTTTGGTGAAGTATGAGCATCAAATCAATACTAGCATGTCCTTTAGAAAGGAGGCTGCATTTATGAGCACAGGAAGAGGTGGAGGTGGGAGAAAGTTCAAAGAAGATTCAAATAATTTTAGGAGTTCTTTCCACACTCAGGAATAATGATAAATGATTAAAGTGACATTTGGATTTTCAAATTAGGTGAGGAAAGTCAGGCTTTAGGTTGTCATTTCAAATTAGATGTTGTACTGTTTTTCTTAAATCATTAGAAAAGATCTTTCTGATTTGGCACCACTGAAAATTCAGGAGGATATTTTGACTCTGATTCTGAAAGGAAGTACATATTTTCTGGCACATTCGTTCTGTAATCCTGCATTTAAGTCTTATAACTGACATGTATGCCAGTCCTTTCCCTTTTGACTCTCAGATCCACGCCTTATTTTATTCATTTTTTACCTTGCTGTGCTCGAGGTCAAGGGACTGAAACCAGAAAATGACATCATCTAAGTTTCCTTTGCCTACAACGTTTCAAGTTAGTTTCGGTTAACAGAAAGCAATGATGGGAAACCAGAGGGCAAGTTAAGAGGGGTGAATTTGCTTCCTTCTCCATAATTCCCTGTGGCAATGCAGGTGGTAGCTTTAAATCCTTGGACTTCAGATCTGACCAGGTGATCTTTCCTCTATGATTTAAGGCCCAATCGGGTGGGACCAGTTGTTAAACCCTCGTGCGTCCACTTTCCCCTTAATCCCTTCTGGGTTGCACTAGCCCCTAAATTATGTAATTAACAAATCCTTTCCTTCTCCCCAGACCAAGATTGGATATGGGCTGCTGGTAAGTGTGGACTCATCTCCCTCCTAACTTCTCTGAATTAGCTCCTCATGTTAAATCTCCTCTGTTGAAACAGACAATGCGAGTTCTGTTTTCTTTAACCTGAGGAGGACAGATAAAATATTGTTTCATTGAATATACAAGCTTTGCAACTTCTATCATTATTGAAGTCCATGATGTGAGTTATTACTACTTGACATATCCTCTCCATGCAATATTATTTTTTTCTCACACATATTCCATTAAAATTTATACCAAAATGAACACATAACATTCCATCAGACTACCATTGGATAAAAAATGTCTTTGACTTGTGAACTGGTTATATCTACCTCAATGTGCACTTCGTTGGTTATTTAAATAATACACTATCTCCCACAGAATATCAAGTATGGCAGGGAGACTAATTTGCTTTTAATATAACCTTATGTCGAGAATCATGCTTGCCTACTTTACGGCTGCTTTGCACATTTAAAAAACAGATGAAGTATAGAATTAAATGTGATGGAAATACTAAAGTAATTCTGCTTTAAAATTCTGTGGATGTGACCATATCAAAGCCTTAAAATTACTGATTTTCAGGCTTGTGATTTCCAGCCATATTGTACTGCAGAGCTATGACTTCCATCATGTTATTTGCTACTTACAATGGTTAAGTATTAATGTCCGCAAATAAATTACTTTTTAAGACATTAGAACCTTTCAGTATTATTTTTTAGAACAATATCACAATCCCTAGCATTTCACTACGATTTTTATTTTTAATAAGAGCTAAGCCGATAATTTTGAATGAAGGTGCAAGCAAGTTTGCATTGGGAACCGTCTAGTCGGTTTACCCTCAGGATAGTTATTTACATTCATTTGAACAGCTGTTTGCTAAGTCATGCAAATAACTTGTTAGACATTTGTACTCCTCCCAACACTGACCCCTGCTGTCAAAGCTACAGTTGACCACCTTCCTTTTGGTGCTAGAACATAGCAAGCTTGTGTCTTCCACAGAGCAAGCTTTGCCTCGTCCCTCTGCATCCCTTTGCCTATGTGGCTTTGCAAGACTTCTTCCTTCTTCCAACACAAGGCTCAGATCTTGGTCTTAATCTCCTGGAATAAACAATCTGGATGAGACCCTGACATATCCCGTGCTGGTCATTCTCTTGTCATATTTTGTTTGTTTTCCATAGTACAGATAACTGAAACTATTTTCCAGATTTTAAAAATATTCTTAATTATTTTCTGATTTTAAGATATAAATTCCATGAGAAGAAGGACCTCGATAGTCTTGTTCACTGCTCTAAGGCTATTTCCTCAAATGAAACTTGATCTAGAGTAAAAAAGGTTGTTGAGTAAATCTGATCTATGACTTAGCACCATATAAACACAAATAGAGACCAAGTCCATGTGTGGTGACAGGTTTCTTAATCACTTGCCATTGCTAGTTTTAAAACTAAACTTTCTTAATTATCTGTCATAGCTATTTTACAGCTATTTTCTGTCATGTTTTATAGATAAGAACATTGAGATTCAGAAAACTTATCACGGTAGACAAATATTATCCAAGCAGTGGTGAATTCAGGATTAGGACAAATATATCTATACAACGAGTTTCATGTTTTGACCTATTATATAATGTCTTCCTTAAGTATCATAAAATGCTAAGTAAAATTAGATCATAATAAAGAGGAGAAGACAGTGGCACCCCACTCCAGTACTCTTGCTTGGAAAATTCCATGGATGGAGGAGCCTGGTAGGCTGCAGTCTATGCGGTCGCTAAGAGTCAGACACGACTGAACAACTTCACTTTCACGCATTGGAGAAGGAAATGGAAACCCACTCCAGTGTTCTTGCCTGGAGAATCCCAGGGACGGGAGAGCCTGGTGGGCTGCCGTCTATGGGGTCGCACAGAGTTGGACATGACTGAAGCGACTTAGCAGCAGCGCAGCAATCAAAGCGGTAGTAAAGCATCACAGCATGAGCATACAATATATAAACATAAGATTCACATGCATTATATGCTATTCCTACTATATATAGTTTCAATGTCAAAAACAAACAGGTTCTCATCAAAAATGATAATATGTCTATTTGTTACTAAGAGATCATTCCAAAACTTAGTTGAGGCATTTTTTTTTTTTTTGCATATGTTTCCTTGTATCCACAAGAGATTTTTGAAATGGTAACTCTGTTATTCTTTGCAAAGTTGTTTCCAAAGCACCTAAATATGATTATAGGCAGTCTTTGAATTCTGATTGTGGGGAAAGAAGGAAGCCCTTGAATCTCATCTGTTTGTTTTTCTCTTAATTGCATTGTCTTAAATTAAATCATTGAAGTAGACAGGAGGTAGAGGAGTAGTTATTTAAGGGCAGAAGGGTAGTATGTCTAAATAAGAGGGAAAGAAATGGAGACTGCATTTTAGAGATTGATTTTATGCAAATTTACTTCCTTTTCACATTCTTCAACTATCTTTTCTACCTTGATAACCAACTGTGGAACATAGATATAATATATTATACAGTAAAATAAGTAGAAATTGAGAAAAAATGAAGGGGCTAACCAGACACCATAGAATTAGAGAGACAATGTAACTAAATTATCGCAATTCAAGGACCCAGAGAGAATGACTGAACTTGCTTTTTGATTGGAAGCATCAGTTGTAAACTTTGTGACGACAACGTCTATTGAAAGAAAAGCAACTACTCACAGATATGCCTTAATGTCATAAGTAGCTCCTTCTAGACCCCTGGGAGTTGTATACACACCTTTCCTCCACTCCTCTCATTCCCAAAATCCAACTGTTACTAAAGAGATCTTCAGTTCTTCTAATTCTCTCGATCTTCTCTGCCACCACCTCTTCCATGCTACCACCACCTCTCCCTTGAACTTCTGGACATATCTCCTGGTTCTGTATTTCCAAATTTACTTCTCTCCAATTCATTTTCTTTATTTATTTATTTTTTTTCAGCCAGAGTGACTTTTACTATATAAACCAGTTTATAGCTCTCTCCTATTTAAAACCCCTCAACAACATCCCATTGTAATTAGATGGTCGCATGGACGTAACCTTATCAGATCTACCCCTGTAACCTCAGCTAGTCCTACAAGGTACCTTGTTGCCAGGCCCCAAAGGCTTTCATTTTCCTGAATTTTCCATGTTTTAGTCTGCTTAGGGTCTTTATTTTTCCTTTCAGTCTTTAGCTGGCTACCAATTTCAGGATTTAGATTAAATATTATTTTTTGATTGAAACTTTCCCTGACTCCTACCCTATTCAGAATTATCCTTATTATTCTTCCCTTTTCTAAACATATTTTTATATTCTTTCATAAAACATAACAAAACTTTTAATTATGCATGCATTTATTAGGTCAACATCTGCCTCATTAAGCAGATTTTCAGCTTCAGGCTTATTTTCTGTCTTTTATACAACACAGAGCATACCGTTTAGCATGAAATGAGTTCTCAACAGTGAATAGTGATTTAAGTTTTTGAATCAGCTATTACAGAGATACAGTGGTAATTCATTCAAACCACCAACATACACTTATTCAGTATTTATCTATACCAGAAATTCACATGCACATTTACAAGGCAAGACTTTAAAGTGAAGTTGCTCAGTTGTGTCCAACTCTTTGCGACCCCATGGACTGTAGCCTAACAGGCTCCTCCATCCATGGGATTTTCCAGGCAAGAGTGTTGGAGTGGATTGTCATTTCCTTCTCCAGGGGATCTTCCCAACCCAGGAATTGAACCTGGATCTCCCTCATTGCAGGCAGACACTTTACCGTCAGAGCCACAAGGGAAGCCCAAGACTTTAAAATAATGACTCAAATTAAACTTTCATATTAAATATTCTGACATGTGGCTTTAGGAGGGGACCTTTTTAAAAGATAAATTTTAAAAAATGTGGTTTAGAGATGAATATCATCAAGTAAGTGACTATTTGTATACCTTCTATTTTGATTAGATATCAACCTTTGGTCATTGGGAAGTCTGACTCAGCACTTGAGATAATCAAAAGGGGATTAACTTTCATAAAAATGTCCTACATACTAACTCATCAAACTTATCAGTATCAGAGACAAGGAGCATTGCCAAACTTTTACTCTGTACAGGGATGCCAGATACAAAATTTACATTAATTATATCAGTAACGTACTTGGTAAAACACTCCTGCTATTACCTATAAGTAAAAATATTTAAAGCTAACCAGCATGTTTCTGAAAATACTAATGATGACTTGTTGAGAACTTTGATTCAATCCCTCTTTTGTCTTACATATGTGAAATATATTGATGTGCATAAATTGTGAAACAGATGTACATATACACTGATTTGCAAAGTAGATTACCAGTGTGAAAATATTACTATTCCATTTCAAAATATGAACAATTACTATAGAAGTAAAAACTGTGATAATATATAGGAAAGAAAAAAAACACACTTATTTAGACAATGTGCTTAGAGTTCTCACGAGAGACAGTAAAAATCAATGAATTAACTACACAGGCTTTGATACACAGGCTTGAAATACAGAGGGTTGATAACTCTGAAAGGCAAAATTAACTTTTAATTGTGCAACAGTATAAGGAAAGATAAAAAAGTGTTGATTTTAATGACTCAAATGGATCTCTAAGTATAACTGACTCTATATCAAAATCTGTTATAAGAACAAGGACAAAACTATATTGGGGATTGCAACCAGGGTATTCTGTACAATTCTAATTTAATATAAAAAACAAATAGGATCAATCTGAAAAAGGAAGTGAATGTTGACACAGGCTTCAGTATGGATGAACTTTGAGAAAAATATGCTAAGTAAAACCAAATAGTCACAAAAGGAAAAAATATTGTGTACCTTTATATGCGGTGCTTAGAGAAGTCATATTCATAAATACAGAAAGGAGAAAAGAAACTGCTAGGGCTTGAAGGGAGGGAATAGTTACAGAATTTCATACTGGATATATGAAAATGTTCTAGAGAGAGTGGTGATGGTTATACAATAATGANATGTATAGCAAAATGAATACAGTATTGTAAAGCAAAACAAACTGAAAAATAAAAATTAATTAAAAAAAAAACCCAAAGACTAGCAAACTGCATTTAACAATATATGAGAAAGACTGTACATGATGATTAGGTGGAATTATCCTTGAATGCCAAGTAGATTGAACAACAAAACCAGATCACTGTGCTTTATTAATAGAATAAAAAGCAAAAAATCACATGATCATCTCCATAGAAAAAGCACTTTATCAAATGCAACATATTTTCATCATAAAAATATTCAACAAACTAGGGATAGGAAGGAACCTCCTCAATCTGAGAAAGTGTATCTATGCAAAATTTGCAGATCGTATCATACTCAAGACTAGATGATTGAAAACGTCCCGCTAAAAGGATACTTTGGCACTTGATACTTTCCAGCTTTGTATTGAACATTTTGGTGAAGGCAGTTAGGTAAGGAAAAAGTAAATAAAAGGCATCCAGATTCAACAGGAACAAATAAAATGATCTCTATTTGCAAAATGAATGATACTGTACATAGAAACTAAGTTACGCACACACAATATTGCTGCTTATAAATGAGTTCATCAAGGTTGCAAGGTCAATATAGAAAAATAAATTGTGTTTTATATATTATCAGGTTTCCTTTGTGGCTCAGCTGGTAAAGAACCCACCCGCAACGTGGGAAACCTGGGTCCGAGCCCTGGGTTGGGAAGATCCCTTGGAGAAAGGAAAGGCTACTCACTCCAGTATTCTGGCCTGGAAAATTCCATGAACTGTATAGTCCATGGGGTCACAAAGAGTTGGACATGACTGACTTTCACTTTGTATATTATCAGTGAGCCACGTAAAAATGAGATTACCAAAACAATTTTATTTAAAACACTATCAAAAGAATAAAATATTTAGGAAAAATTTAACAAATCAAGTGCAAGATTTGTAGTTTAAAAGCTCCCCCTAACTAAATCTTCAGACCCAGGTAGTTTCACTGGAAAATTTTGCCCACATTTCAAATATAATTAACACAATTAAAAAAAAATTAAGTATGTGCAAACATCACTGAAAGAAATTTAAACAAGATGTCAATAGAAATACTTTCTTTGTCTATGAGTTGGAAAATCCAGGATTATTAAGAAGGCAATGCTCCCTAAATTGGTCTACATATTTAATACAATCACTATCAAAATTCTAGCTGCCTTTTATACATATTCTAAAAAATTGAACTTAAATTCATATGAATACAAGGCACCCAGAATAGCTAAAGGAAGCTTGAGAAAGAAGAATAAATTTGTACTCACAGTTGTCCATTTCAAGAAATTCACTACAAAGCTAGAGTGAGGAAGATGGTATGGTTCTGGCATAAAGACATATGTAGAGATCAATGAAAGAGAATTGAGAGTTCAGAAGCAAACCGACACATTTAAGTTCAATTTATTTTTGACAAAGTGCCAAGCTAATTCAGTGGGGGAGAGAGCAGACTTTTTCAAAGGTGTTGAAATGACTGGATACTCACATGCAAAGTAATGAATTTGAAACCATATCTTAGTCTATATATAACACTTAAATCAGAAATGAATTAACAATAACAACAAAAAAACTAGACTTGTAATACTCTTAGAAGAAAACTTAGTTGTATATATTTATGACTGAATTAGGCAGTGGTTTCTTAAATATAATATCATAAGCACAAGTAAACCAAAAATAAATAAATGGGGCTTAACCAAAAATAAAACCTTTTGTACTTTAAAAGCATTTCTTCAAAGACAACTCAGAATGGGAAATATATTTGCAAATCATGTATCTGAAAAGGGGCTAGTGTGTAGAATACTCAAAAGCATATCACATGTAAAAAGATAAATTTTAAAAATGGATGAGTTATTTGAATATTCATTTCTCCAAATAAGATATGCAAAACACAATCATCTTATGAAAATACGGTAAGCATCATTAGCCATTAGGTAAATCAATATTAAAACCTCATTTAAAACTACTTCGCTCTGTTCTACAAGTAAAAATAAGTATTAACAAATGTAATTAAAAATAATTCAACCCACTGGGACGACTGTCATTAAAAGGAGAGACAATACCCAGCAATTTCATCTGCATATGTACACCCAAGAGAAACAAAAGCCCATGTATGTACACATAAAAACATATGTGTGCATAGCAGCATTATGCACAGAAGCCAAACTGTGGCACCAATCCCAGTATTCACCAATGATGAATGGGTAACAAAATGTGACGTATTTATACAATGGTATATTACTCAGCCACAAAACGGAATGAATTTTACGGTGAATTATATCTCAACAAAAAGAAACTACTGGAGCAAAACTTCATTGATTTCAGTGGCAAAGGAAATAGAGATGACTGGAGCCCACAAATTTCCTTCACATGATAGTAAACAGTGGCTTTTTCCTGATATGCCTTTAAAGTAAATACGGTAGTGCATAATTTATTCAAAAGACTTTCAGCTGCCTGAATGGGCAAGTTCATAATAATTAGAACCTTAGGAACAGAGGTTTGGGACGAAAGGCAGCATTAAAGTAGATGGCAGATAGGAGGGAGGGATTTCTGTAGTACAGCCCTGGGAAAGATAAAGAAACTGCATTCTAGCCCATTAGGGAGGAGAAAGCTGAAATGCAGGTAAAAAAGACTAATGGAACTAAATGAGCATGGTCTGTTATACTCTGGCATGACGTTATCACAGGTTATTTAACTCCCAATCTAAAGTGAAGGGTCTTGGAAAATCCCAGTGAGGACTCATGGAGAGCTGCCCCTTAATCAGGATGAATTAAGTAAATCAGTGGCTGCTATGGGAGATGTTAAGGCACTCAAGTCAAGAGGAAGCTTGTTTGTTTATTTTTTTAAGTAGGAGTTCAGGTATTCTAGAGATATTGGCACTTTCAAGAGATTCCCCCAAAAAATATTAATTGATAAAGTAAATAATTCCATTTGGGAAATGATATCCCAAGGTAAGAATGCCTGCCTAACCTTTTTCTCCTTAGGGTTGGGAAAATGTTAAAGTGATTTCTTTTCAATGTTAGCAGTTTCACACTTTATATTAGGAGGAGGAGCTTGGCAATGATCCAAATTACCCACACAAGAGAAGCAGCTAAACAAACTGCCTCACAAATGATGGCTCCTTTAAACATATTAAAATGGTAATATGTGGCAATTTCAGCATATGAAAATCTGTAAACCATGAAGTGAATTAGCAAAACATAAAATTATATGTCAACTGATTACTAAATTTTATTACTAAAATTACTATATCTTCAAGTACTGTATGCATGTTTTATTAAGGGGAAAAATAAGAATACAGAAAGAAAGAATAAATGTACTTGGCAGATTCCCTGTCCATTATTTTCTTCCTCATGAATGACTTGGTGAAGTTGGTAATATTATCCCAATTTTATACATGAAAAATTAATATTCAGCACAATTAATATAATTTATCTAGGGACACCCCACTGATAAAGGAAAGGATTCAAACTCAACTCTCTTGATGCCCAACTTTATTGATCCATAGTCCAGTGAGATAAAATTGAATAGTTTTCTTTTTTTTTTTTTCCCTTTGGTTGCCAACTCAATAAAGTCTGAGCAGTGAGATACCGAATGAAGTAATGCTTTCTTTCCTACTCTCTGCATTCATCTTGAATTTTCTTTCCCATCTCTTAATGATGACAGATCCCAGAGGTATCTATCAAATGTTATCATGGAAAAGACCATTATAATCCAGTTTCATCTAGTGTGAAGCCCAAGTGTCCTCACCTCATTAAATGTTTATCATCTCCCCTTTCTCTGATATCTACCAGGTTTCAGCCCAAGAGATTTGCAGCCCATGAAAGAGGTCATGAGTGGCAGGTGGGGTATTTTCTCCATTGCTTTCTCCTCTGGTTTCAGCCCCTGGGATATCAGCTTGGAAACAGGGAACATGAGAGAGGAAAGAAATGATTTTGTGTAACTAGCATCCTGTCGATGGTTCTATCTTTGGCTTTTTCAGCTTCTTTGTGAAATGCTAGAGGTACTCGGGTGTTGGCCCTCTCATGGAATGTGTGTATGTGTGAGTTATCCAGGTGTTACTGTTAAGTCCCATAAGTGAAAGACCCGCTCCAGCTTCAGTTATCTTTCCCCCCTGACTCCTCAGCTTCTTCCCCGGGGAACCCAGCCTTCGGTTGTTGCGTTCCTTCACCTGGTGTGCCAGCCTGCTTGGGTGGGACTCCAGCAAGCCGGCTCAGGTCCAGCTGCCTCCGTGGCGTTCAGCTGGCACATCCACTGGGCACTCGGGCCGCGAGGACAGGGGAGCCCAGGCTGCTCTGGTGCCACACCCCCTTTGTCTTCTGCCTCTCATTTTCCTTGTGTGCTTTGGTACGAATAGTTTGTTTGAGAAGGAAAAATAAACAAACAAAAAACAAAACCCAGCAGGTCCACCGCAAAAGCAGATACCCCAGTAAACAAATAAGATGACATTTTCCCTTTCCTGCAGCGCTACCCTTAGAATTACGACCAAGTGCCCTCCTGGAGATCCTCTTACTTTTCTTAGCATGAGTGACAGAACCTTTCACTTTCAGGAGAATGTGGATGCTTACTCTCCCAGCTCAATGTCACGTCTCTGAAAGTTCTTCAGTTCTCAACCATTACCTCCCCGTCCTTGGACTTTATTTATATGTATTTATTACAGTCGATTTTCATCTGTTCTCTATTTTGATTATGGTAGTATATATATGTCAATCCCAATCTCCCAATCCATCCTACCTCCCCACTTTCCTGCTTGGTGTCCATGTCTGTGTCTCTATTTCTATCTCTGTTTTCAAATAAGTTCATCTATACCATTTTTCTAGGTTCCACATAATGCATTAATATACAATATTAATTTTTTTCTTTCTTCTCTTCACTTTATTCTGTATGGCATTCTCATCTCTAGACTTTAATTTACATAGACTTGGGCGGGGATGGTGGCTCAATTATACTGACAGAGCAGAGCAATTTGTCTCCTTCCCCAACACTTGTGCACACACACACACACACACACAGACTAGAGACTATAAAGTCTTGGACAGGGTTTTTGTCCCCTAAGTGTCTGAATCTCATTGTAGAAACTGGAATACTTTTGTGTCATAGCTTTGTACGCTGGTCCAGAAAACAGAGAGGTCTCTCTCAGAATCCTAGTACACGTATTAAGTCAGCAAAATACAAAATAACATTAGGAAGAGGTGGTATATGTCCAATTAAATGCCCATTAACACTTAATAGGGCTTTGTGCCACTCCCTTGATGGCTAAAGCATATTAAGGAAAACAGAAAACAGCTAATAAATCAAAGTAGAGTGTGTGTGTGTGTGTGTGTGCGCGCGCGCGCGTGCACTGCTGAGTTGTATCTGACCCTTTGGGACTCCACAGACTCCTCTCTCCATGGGATTTCCAGACAAGAATATTGGACTGGGTAGCTGTTTCCTCCTCCAGGGGAATCTTCCGCATCCTGGGAGTAACACTACATCTCCTGCATTGCAGGCAGATTCTTTACTGCTGAGTCACCAGGGAAGCCCAAATTCAAAGTAATAGAATTTATTGAAAATTGTATCTCAGAAATCAATGAGGGGGGTTAACTCTAAGGGGAAAAATTAAAATTTCTGTAGATTAGGGAGTTATAAACAGTAGTATAAACAAAGAAAGATATATGCCGCCTCTGCTTTCTACCCACATTAGCAGGAAACATTCTTTCCCCCAGCTAGATGGTACCAGTGGGTTTTGATTTCCTGTTGTTAAAAAGTTAAGCTGACGTCCTTCATTACTAGGGATTAAAATACTTTAAATCCATATTCGCCAACCCTGTTTATGCTTCCATCTCAGTGTTACCTAGCATCACCACACGTCAGAGGCACCTTGGCTTTTGAAACAAATCTCATCTCCTTTGTCCCCTTTGGGGGCTTCCCCTGTAGCCCAGTGGTAAAGAATCCACCTGCAATGCAGAAGAAACAGGTTCAGTCCCTGGGTACAGAAAATCCCCTGGAGGAGGAAATGGCAACCCACTCCAGTATTCTTGCCTGGAGAATCCCAAGGACAGAGGAGCCTGGCGGGCTGCAGTCCAATGGGGTCACAAAGAGTCGGACAGGACTGAATGACTAAATATCAACCCGTATATCCCTTTTAGAATGCACCAGCTGACTGCTCTGGTCACCATCCTACGCATGTCTGAAAACTGCAGTCTCTCTGCTTCTCTTTAGCCTGGGAAGCTCTCCTTTCTTATGTCTACATAACAAAGTCCCACTGCCTGCTGGAAAGTCAGATCAGAACTCGCCTTCTCGGTCCTGCTGTGGGAAGTTCTCTCGCTCTGCTTTCCTTTCTGGACAGTGTGTCCTGAATTGCTGTTGAGCGACTCTCAGAATGAATGTGTGCATGTCCCAAGTGTCCGATGACATGTTTTCCCAAGTTTTTGTGTTTGTTCTATTGTTTTATGTTTGTTTGGCAGAAGAGGGTGGAGTTTGAACTGAAGATTATCTAAAAGATTAATAACATCATCTGGATGACCAGAAAATGACTAATCCCTATAATTTTCCTGCACAAGCGAGTATGAATGTGATTTTTTGATTGCACTGGCATCAGGAGTTCCCTAAGAATACTAGGGCAGAGGTAAGCTCAATAGGTGTATTATAGCCTCATGACAAGTGGAAGCTAAATAATTTAGGATATGCTTTGAGAAAGATGGCTTTCCTACAGAAAACAAACAAACAAAGGGGGACTCTATTCCTACCCTGCAAATAGGTTCATCTGCACCATTTTTGTTTTGATTCTACGTATATGCGTTAATATACGTATTTGTTTTCTCTTTCTGACTTACTTCACTCTGTAAGAGACTCTAGGTTCATCCACATAGCTTCAGGAGTTCCCTAAGAATACTAGGGCAGAGGTAAGCTCAATAGGTGTATTATAGCCTCATGACAAGTGGAAGCTAAATAATTTAGGATATGCTTTGAGAAAGATGGCTTTCCTACAGAAAACAAACAAACAAAGGGGGACTCTATTCCTACCCTGCAAATAGGTTCATCTGCACCATTTTAGTTTTGATTCCATGTATATGCATTAATATACGTATTTGTTTTCTCTTTCTGACTTACTTCACTCTGTAAGACAGACTCTAGGTTCATCCACATAGCTACAAATAGAGACGCAGCTGTAGAGGAGGAGCTTGTGGACATGATGGGGGTAGGGGAAAAAGAAAGAGTGGGATGAATTGGGAAAGTAGCATTGGCAAATGTACACTGCCATGTGTAAAAGAGATACCAACAGCTGGCGAGAAGCTGCTCCATAGCACAGGGAGCTCTCAGCTCAGCGCTCTGGAGGTGCAGGATGGGCGAGCATGGAAGGGAGGCTCAAGAGGGAGGTGGTATATGTATACATACAGCTGATTCAATTCATTGTACAGCAGAAACTAACACAACATTGTAAAGCAGTTACATATGCAAGTGTGCTCAGAGGTGTCTGACCCTTTGTGACCCTGTGGCCTATAGTCTGCCAGTCTCCTCTGTTCAAGGGATTATCCAGGCAAGAATACTGGAGTGGGTTGCCATTTTCTCCGCCAGGGAATCTCCTTGACCCACGGACTGAATCCACATCTCCTGAGCCTCCTGCACTGCAGGCAGATTCTTTACCACTGAGCCACCAGTGATTGTATGGCCCAATGATATGGCAGAAAGGATCGAAAAGAACGTACACAGTCGCCCGCAGGACTATATTCACATTGAAAGTAGAAATTTAGTTTCAAGAAAGTAACACCATCCATCTTAGTAAATTAGCATTGTCGATTTTATGTTACTGGTTTTGTAGTTTTGTTGGGGCTCAATTGCTAAATTTGATTTGCTGTTATAGTCGTATCAGTGCAGTAAGCATCAAATATTTGGATATAATTTTAGGTTTGCACACATTTAGGCTGTATAAGTATTACCACATAGGGTTTTATGTAAAAATTAAATAATCTTTTGACAGTTTTTTTTAGAAGGGTGTGGAATAATCTTTGGTTTTGAAAAACAGTGGCTTAGCATTGAATATTTTCATTTCTTTATAGAAGCATGTCTTTTTTTCAACACTGGTGTCAGTTCTTAGAGATCAGAGATTATATCCATTTTCTGTATCTCTCACAGCAGATAGTTAGGTGTCTTACATATAACCGTTGCTCAGTAGAATTTGTCGATGATTTGTGATTGTCCTGATGTACTTCTCCTGAGAGCTAAAGCTCTCAGAACTTCAGTTTTTCAAATGAAACATGAAGTTGATGCGTTAATACTTGGCTTATACATTCTGTGCCTAGGCTGATATTCGAAAGTTTGCAGAAAAAACAGATTATGTCCACACTAAGGATAAATCTCATTATAAGAAACATTTTATGCACAGATAAAGACATATCTAGTGATGGTGTCCATTGGGAGGAAGCATGGCTCCGTACCTTTGGTTCTATAAAAGAGGAGAGAGATGGATCTCTTTTCAACTGGGGCTAAGTCATGGTGCTTCATGCTGCTGACAATGAGGTATTGGCTACCCAAAGACAGTTTTTCATGCGCCCGTTTCCTTGCTGAAGGGAATACGGCATCATTTCCTTTTAAAACTAGGTGTGGATGAAGAATAGTTGCATTTTCTTTGTTTCCTACCAGTTTCCTGCAGGACCAATCAAGAAAGCAAATATAGCCTACAGTTCTTCATGTAGTTGGAACAAAAAGAATACTCTCAGCCTAGAAGGACATACTGGTGTATAAAATTTCAACATAAATACAACTGAAAGTAAAAGTGTTAGTTGCTCAGTTGTGTCTGACCCTTTATAGCCCCATGGACTGTAGCTTGCCAGGCTCCTCTGTCCTTGGAATTTTCTAGGCAAGAATACTGAAGTGGGTTGCCATTCCTGTCTCCAGGGGATCTTCCCAACACAGAGATCAAACCCTGGGTCTCCCACATTGCAGGCAGATTCTTTTCCATCTGAGCCACCAGGGGAGTCCCAAACTGAAAAACTTCAGGAAAAAAAAAGAGTGTGGAGACACAAACTCACCACTGACAGTCATCACACTCTGATGTATGGTTGTTTTCAAATAATGCAATTCATTGACTAAAGTACTTAAACTTCCTGATTTAATTCTCAGAAATGTCCACCCCAATTAAACAGTTTTTTTCTTCTATGTGGACTTTAATGTCAGAAAGCTCTGAGTTAGAATCACAAGCCTAATGACTATAAATGCCTTACTTTAGCAAATTCTTAAGGTCAGCTTCTTTTTTAATGTAATTTAATTTATTTAAAAGATTTATTGGAGTATAGTTGCATTACATTGTTGGGTTTCTACAGCAAAGTGAATCAGCCGTACATATATCCCTCCTATTTTGGATTTCTTTACCATTTGGGTCACCACAGAACACTGAGTAGAATTCTCAGAGCTGTAGAGTAGGTTCTCATTATTTTGGGGGCTTCCCAGGTGGCACAGTGGTAAAGAATTCGCCTGCCAATGCAGGAGACACAAGAGACATGGGTTTGATCCCTGGGTTGGGAAGATCCCCTGGAAAAGGAAATGGCAACTTACTCCAGTATTCTTGCCTGGAGAATTATATGGACAGAGGAGCCTGGTGGGTTGTGGTCCAGGAGGTCTTGAGGAGTCAGACATGACTGAGTGACTGAGCATGCACTCAGCTATCTGTTGTATACATAGTTTCTCTATAAAATAAGGGCAGCACTGATTGATTTTCAGATATGAAATGAGGATTGGAGGTGCTTCCTAGGTGGTGTTAGTTTTAAAGAACCCACCTGCAGGAGACACCAGTTCAATCCCTGGTTCAGAAAGATCCCCTGGGTAGGAAGTGGCAGCCCACTCCAGTATTCTTACCTGGGAAATTCCATGGGCAGATGAGCCTGGTGGGCTATAGTCCCTGACGTTGCAAAGAATTTAATACAACTGAGCCAGCACATACAGATAGACACAGACATGAGGATTGTGAGGATCTGTATGTAAAGTTCCTGATTTTATATGAATGACCCAATTAATGGAAAAATTTTCTATTACCTATTAAGATCTGGAGGAATAGAGATCCACTGCTGTCTGAGCTCAAAGAGTGGTCCTGTTTCTGGTGGATCATCAATATTGTCATGGGGAATTTGAAACACATATTATATAAACCCCACCTTGATGTAGAGGATCTGTGGTGGAATCCAGTGTTAGCTACTTGAATCCATGTCCAAGAATCACTGTCCTAGGGATCAAGATCAGTGTGCTACTTATATTTTGGATTCTTAATCCTTTCTAGGGATTCAAGACAAATGCTTGGTGCAAGGCATAAAGAAAGGATCCAGGGTATTCTGTTAAATGAATTCTAAACAAATCTCCTCTGTCACCCATGAGTGATTGCACTGATTCTAATGTTATTAAAACTGACCATTCAGAAGATGGATTATTTAGCTAATTACGGTTGGCCCAATTAGAGAAAAGTCTATTATAAAGCACTTCAAAATGCCTTAAAGTAAAATTGATTTGGCTATATTTTATAGAGTGATACAGAGTAAACTTCTTTCCTTATAAAACAAAAGCCATCACTTAGAGTCTTCCTTGTGTTAGATACTTAAGCAGACTTATTACACAGTGTTTTATGGCCGTGTTCTACATTTTCCAAAAATGAGGACTGCCATGCCATTTGGGCATCACTGTACAGAAGGAGCTGCTTATAATATGTAGGGTTGGTCACATGAGGCAATGCTCTTACCTCCTTCCATTTCTTATCCCCTTATGGCAGGATGAAGAGCTTTGGATACTGAAAGCAGCAGTACATTTGTAGCAGTCTGTAGACTGATGTCAAAATGCCCAAGCTTAACAATTCAGAGACTACCAAAATACCTAAGAACACCTCAGACACCGATGCTTAAATCTTCTAGCCAGCAGCTTATCTTTCCCTCTAGAGCACTTCTAGATATTTCAGCCCAGGCTTTGTCCTTGTTGGGGAGTGAGAAATTTAAAAATACATGATCAAGTATTAGAAAAATAGAGAAAATGGAAATTAATACTTATTAGCTCTCTAGAGGAGAGTTTTTAGCTTTCAAATAGTGAAAGAACTCACAAAGATCTGACTACAAAGATATAAGCGAATAATTATAAAATAAAGAGTAAAAAGCAACCTGGGGAAAATATCCTCAGGATATATTACAGAAAGAGTGAATTTTATTTATATAAAAAGATGATACTAACTTACAAAATTGAGACATTCTATAAATAAATAGGCAAAAGTTGGTATCAATTCACAGAAGAGGTAAATTCAATATGCATTATATGCAAAAATATTCAATTTGTAAACAAAAAATGAAAACTGAAAGCAAGATTCCACTTCAATTTTCCTATCTAATTAAAAAAATGTAAATTAAAAAAAAAATTGGCAATACCCTCTGAAAGAGGAAATAGACCTATATTGCACCTATGGGAGGGTGAATTTATAGAATACAAGCCTGCATAGGATGACATTTAATAATATTTACTAAGAGATGTAAAAATGATCAGATCTACTGACCTAATAATTCTACTTCTGGAAAATGACTGTAACAACAACAACAACAAAATAGAAAAAAGGAATGAAAAATAATGAAGAGAATAATAAGAAATAAAACTCAAATTTGCAAGAGAAACTATATTCATTGCAATAAATATTTATAATTGGGTTCAATCCCTGGGTCAGGAAGATCACCTGGAGAAAGGAATGGCAACCCACTCCAGTATTCTTGCCTGGAGAATTACAAGGACAGAGGAACCTGGTGGGCCCTAGTCCTTGGTGTCTCAAAGAGTCAGACATGACTGAGTGACTAACACTTATTTTTCACATATGTTCATTGCAATAGCATAAAAACTTGGAAACAAGCTAAGAGTCCAAAAATAAACTCAAAATGGATTAAAGATCTAAATGTAAGACCAGAAACTATAAAACTCCTAGAGGAAAGCATAGGCAAAACACTCTCCGACATAAACCACAGCAGGATCGTCTATGACCCACCTCCCAGAATATTGGAAATAAAAGCAAAAATAAACAAATGTAACCTAATTAAAATTAAAGGCTTCTGCACAACAAAGGAAACTATAAGCAAGGTGAAAAGACAGCCTTCTGAATGGGAGAAAATAATAGCAAACGAAGCAACAGACAAAGAATTAATCTCAAAAATATACAAGCAACTCCTGCAGCTCAATTCCAGAAAA
>SJXQ01005629.1:0-83647 GCA_006408695.1 Aepyceros melampus | reverse complement strand
ATTATACAGAGTGAAGTAAGCCAGAAAGAAAAACACCAATAGAGTATACTAACGCATATATATGGAATTTAAAGATGGTAACAATAACCCTGTATGTGAGACAGCAAAAGAGACACAGATGTATAGAGCAGTCTTTTGGACTCTGTGGGAGAGGGCAAGGGCAGGATGATATGGGAGAATGGCATTGAAACTTGTAAATTATCACATGTGAAATGAATTGCCAGTCCAGGTTTGATGCATGGTACAGGGTGCTCAGGGCTGGTGCCATGGGATGACTCGGAGGGATGGTATGGGGAGGGAGGTGGGAGGAGGGTTCAGAATGGGGAACACATGTACACCCATGGCGGATTCATGACAATGTATGGCAAAACCAATACAATATTGTAAAGTAAAAAAAGTAATTAATTACAAAAATAAAAATGGATAATATCAGGTTAATTGTGATTCCCTTACCCAGTGAAATATTATGTGGTTATGTTAAAAACACATGCAAATAACTTATAATAATACAAATCAATTTATAGGAAACACAGAAAACAAAATCATGTATAGTCATGATTAAATATAACCCCCTATCCCTCCAAAACAGAAAAGAAAAGCCAGTATCTTTATGTAGAAATACAGCAATATAGTATCTCATGGATTGCTTTGAAGTTGAGGGGCTTTGATTGTCAGTTTTCCTTTCCCCCTATTATCACTTTTTTGTGTATTTTTATAGTTGTGATTCCCTTACCCAGTGAAATATTATGTGGTTATGTTAAAAACACATGCAAATAACTTATAATAATACAAATCAATTTATAGGAAACACAGAAAACAAAATCATGTATAGTCATGATTAAATATAACCCCCTATCCCTCCAAAACAGAAAAGAAAAGCCAGTATCTTTATGTAGAAATACAGCAATATAGTATCTCATGGATTGCTTTGAAGTTGAGGGGCTTTGATTGTCAGTTTTCCTTTCCCCCTATTATCACTTTTTTGTGTATTTTTATAGTTTTTTCTAATTATCATGTATAATGGGAAAAATAATTTTACCCAAAATAATGCCCTCTAGCACTTGCTAATGGAGAAGGCAATGGCACCCCACTCCAGTACTCTTGCCGGGAAAATCCCATGGATGGAGGAGCCTGGTAGGCTGCATGCCATGGAGTCGGGAAGAGTCGGACACGACTGAGCGACTTCACTTTCACTTTTCACTTCCATGCATTGGAGAAGGAAATGGCAACCCACTCCAGTGTTCTTGCCTGGAGAATCCCAGGGACGGGGGAGCCTGGTGGGCTTCCATCTATGGGGTCTTAAAGAGTCAGACATGACTGAAGTGACTTAGCAGCCGCAGCAGCAGCAGTTGCACTTGGTAACACAATAGTAGGAATCCATCCTTAATGTTCAGAGTCTTAAGGGGTACTAGAAGAAAACTTCACTCTAGATGAAAGTGTCATTGAGTGCCAAAGAGCCTTGAAAGACATCCCTGCTCATCTCCATGAGCAAATGAAAAAAAATGAATGTATTGGGTTGAGAATAAATCATGATAGTGACATTGGCTAAGAAAAAGTAGAAGAATACGGAAATTAAATTGATCAGTTTTCTGGAGGAAATTCTCTAGGCTTTCAAGGAATGGAAGAAACAAACAAAAAGAAAACATTTGACTGTGAAAATAATTCAGAAGTCTGCATATAAGTAAATACAATCAAAATTAAAAGATAGCAACCAATGGGAAAACATTACAAAGAATGAATGTAACTCTCCCTAGAGTTTGCTGCTCCTAGAATTGCTTTAGCTCACTCACCTTTGGGTGGAATTTCTCTGGCAGGGGATGTATGCATTCTAGGTTTAGTTTACCTTCCAGGAAACTTTAAAAAACCACACTGATTGTCCTTGTATATAAATTCCCAATGTGTCTGCCCAGTAGATGGATGAGGCCAGCTATTTTTCTCAAAGTTAAACCTCAAGATTCTTCTATGGTAAAAGACACACACACACACACACACACACACACACACACACAGATAATTTATTTATTCATTGTATTATTATGGGAGTGTGCATTTCCCAAATACAATATTAATATTATATACCCAAAAAAGAAAATTGGAATTTAATTTATGTAGTACCTGTGAAACACATTTGAGGAAGCTTATGGGACCAGACTTTAATATTTCTTCCAATTAGCTCCTCAGGATGAATTAATTATGGCCCCAAAGAAATAGAGCTGAAAAAGACCTTAGGGATCATACTTAGTTTAAGAACCTTATTTTGCAGTTTGGGAAATTTGAGGTCAACAAATAACTTACAGAAACACCAGAACACAAAGTCATAGCTATACCTAGAAGCCGAATCTCTAAACTGTCAGATTTGTGCTCTTTACTTTCAACTTTTTTTTTTCTTAAGGTGAAAGAATTAATAGTAAAGACAACTACTTTTCTATTCACATTTTCCAGATAGACTGGCATCTGGTATTGTTAAAACCTAAGTCAAAAGTTGCTAATGATTCATATAAGTTTATTTTGGAAGAGAGATTAACAAGCGTTTGGCAATGATCAACCTGTACACCCATGGCTGATTCATGTGAAGGTATGGCAAAAACCACCACAATACTGTAAAGTAATTAGCCTCCAATTAAAATAAATTTAAAAAAAAGGAAAAAAATACTGTATCTTTTAGGATAGGTAAAAGGAAAGAATAAAATGTAAGAGTTAATGATTATGCACTTGTTTATTTAATGTGCTAATATTTTTAGATCATATGCTCAATAAATGTATCTTAAACATAGGTTTCAGGTGAATGTAATGCCAGAAGAAATTCAGAGCTGCTTTTTGAGTAGTTTGGTTTTCAATAATATATTTAAATAATATTCCTCAGAATATGGCATGTATAATTCTGGTGTTTTGTAAAATAATACTAGTAGCATTTTCTAATTTTTACAGTAAAGTTTCTGTTTTATTATTTATGAAATTATAACCAGCACATCAGAACTTCTTCTGTAAGCCATAGTACTTAGGATTCAAAGAAATATTTTAAATAATTTACATTTCAGGTGGTATTATAAACATGACAAAAATTGGAAAACAGTACAAGAATGACTTAAGTTTCAGAAAATGATGATTTAATAAGTTCCTGCACTAAAGGAATACTAATTCACAGAGGGCAGGTGAGTCCTTTTGGAAATATCTTCTTTCAGGTTTAGAATTTAATTCCAAGCCAGCATGAGGCAACACATTGATTAAATGGTCTTTGAAGCATCGGTTATCTTAATGACCAGAGGAAAATAACCCTTGACTCAGCCTCACCCATTAGGGAGGTGAACAAAGCCAAAATGTCCTTCACATTGGGGTGATGGGAATTGTCACAGCCACAGAGCTAAACTTTTTCATGTTTCATTCATTATGACGGACACTTTTTGTTTTCTGTTTGTGTACTGGAAGTTATTGTGTAATTAAAATATGCAAAGTAACCATAAAATCACAGCATTTTAAAAGTTACTTTTCTTTACTCTCAAACATCTCTGACTGTTTGTTGTTATCCCACTCATCTTCCCAGAACTCCAGGAAAGGTGGGCAGATGGGTATAACTTTGATACTCTGCAAAGAGAGCTGGAGGGTCTTGTGAGCTCTCTTTACTCAGGGAGGCCATGAATACAGGCTGCTGCTGCTGCTGCTAAGTCGCTTTAGTCGTGTCCGACCCTGTGTGACCCCATAGACGGCAGCCCACCAGGCTCCCCCGTCCCTGGGATTCTCCAGGCAAGAACACTGGAGTGGGTTGCCATTTCCTTCTCCAATGCATGGAAGTGAAAAGTGAAAGTGAAGTTGCTCAGTCATGTCCAACTCTTAGCGACCCCATGGTCTGCAGCCTATCAGACTCCTCCATCCATGGGATTTTCCAGGCAAGAGTACTGGAGTGGGGTGCCATTGCCTTCTTCCATGAATACAGGGAAGTTAGACAATTTCTGAGTTTTCTGATTAATCTTGCATATTCAGATCAGCTAAGGTTGAATCTACCAAGGCCAGGCTGTCACAGAAATCAGAGGAGAGGGATTGGTCAAGGTGATGTGTCAAAGAAATAGCCAAACATCCTGAGATGCTGCTTTTTGATGGACTTCTTGTGTGCACGTGTGCATGCTCAGTTATGTCTGACTGTGCGACCAGATGGACTGTAGCCCGCCAGGCTCCTATGTCCATGGGATTTCCCAGGCAAGAATACTGGAGTGGGTTGTGATTTCTTTCTCTTGTCGATGGACTTCAGAGAGGTCCTTTGGCATGCACTGTGGCTCCACTGCCTAGAAACTGTTAAACATAATGACACAATAACTTGTGGATCAAGATGGAATCAAGATTGTCAGGAGAAATATCAATAAACTCAGATATGCAGATGACACCACCCTTATGGCAGAAAGTGAAGAGGAACTAAAAAGACTCTTGATGAAAGTGAAAGAGGAGAGTGAAAAAGTTGGCTAAAGCTCAACATTCAGAAAATGAAGATCATGGCATCTGGTCCCATCACTTCATGGAAAGTAAATGGAGAAACAGTGGAAACAGTGTCAGACTTTATTTTTAGCGGCTCCAAAATCACTGCAGATGGTGACTGCAGCCATGAAATTAAAAGACGCTTACTCCTTGGAAGGAAGGTTATGACCAACCTAGATAGCATATTCAAAAACAGAGACATTACTTTGCCGACAAAGGTCCGTCTAGTCAAGGCTATGGTTTTTCCAGTGGTCATGTATGGATGTGAGAGTTGGACTGTGAAGAAGGCTGAACGCTGAAGAATTGATGCTTTTGAAGTGTGGTGTTGGAGAAGACTCTTGAGAGTCCCTTGGACTGCAAGGAGATCCAACTAGTCCATTCTGAAGGAGATCAGCCCTGGGTGTTCTTTGGAAGGAATGATGCTAAAGCTGAAACTCTGGTACTTTGGCCACCTCATGTGAAGAGCTGAGTCACTGGAAAAGACTCAGATGCTGGAAGGGATTGGGGGCAGGAGGAGAAGGGGATGACAGAGGATGAGTTGGCTGGATGGCATCATAGACTCGATGGATGTGAGTCTGAGTGAACTCCAGGAGTTGGTGATGGACAGGGAGGCCTGGCGTGCTGTGATTCATGGGGTCACAAAGAGTCAGACACGACTGAGTGACTGAACTGAGCTGAACTGAACTGAGTTGTTAAAATGAGTTAATAAGAAATAGACTTTCATGCATTGAGTGGGAGGGAATTTTGATAGGCTCTAGGATTGAAAGCTAATTTTTTATTTTTGAGTTTCAGGTTGTCATAATGTGCATAAAGGGGGAGAGGGCATATAGGATGCTAAGGTAGTTAGTATTTCATGGCCATGATAGGAACCTTTTACCTTCTGACCTACTGTGCTGCTTTATTGTAGCATTTGTCAAGACACTCTCTCAGTGTTCACACTGACTTTTGAATAGATCCAACTGAAAGTATGGCAACCCATTTGGGAGATTCATTTACTACTTGCATATAATGCTTTACCTACAGGTTGTGATATCTCACCATCATTGGTAGAAATGAAAAGAAATTGTTGACAGCCTGAATTTAGCTTAGGGATTGAAAAAGTGTTTCATTTTTTTCTAACTGCATTGTAACTGATTTTTTAAAATTTGTGAATAGCTTAAGTAAAATTCATGACTACTTTTTTTTTAACCTGTACCACTCATTTTGTTAGAATATTTTCACATTTCATAAAATAACTGCTGTATTAAAATATAGGTATTTTAATAGACAGGATTTTTCTCTTAGGTCTACTCTAGCCAGTTAATTTTTTTTAGAAGAACTTGATACCTCTCACTTTTCTTAAACTCAGAGCCATAAAGTCTAAAGTCCCTAGTTGTAACCACCTATCATATCTGATTCATTACAAACACCCATTATGGCTATCTAAGTTCAATGTAATTCCCTCTTATATTCATTAAGCTGTATCATCAATAAGATACCGTGCTAGATTTTTTTTTTAATGGGCTGAGAGTTTGGAAAATACCACCTATACCTTGAAGACACGGTCCCCTCCTTCTTGGAGTTTACAGTTTATCAGACTACTTATCCATCCACTCATTGGTACATTCACTGATTTAAAAGTATGTATCCACCTGTATATTTGGAGATTATTCCTTTACATATATAGAGAATGGAATATTACTCAGCCATTAAGAGAAAGAAATTTGAGTCAGTTGAACTGAGGTGAATGAACCTAGAGACTATTATACAGAGAAAAATAAGTCAGAAAGAGAAAAGCAAATATGATATATTAGTGCATATGTATGGAATCTAGAAAAGTGGTACTGTTGAACCTATTTACAGGGCAGGAATAGAGACTCAGACGTAGAGAATGGGTATGTAGACACAGTGAGGAAAGGAAAGGGTAGGATGAACTGAGAGAGTAGCCTTGACATATGCATACTACCATGTGTAAAATAGACAGCTAGTGGGAAGCTTCTGTATAGCACAGGGAGCTCAATCTGGTGCTCTGTGATGACCTAGATGGGAAGAGGGAGGGGAGGCTCAAGAGGGAGGGGATATATGTATACTCATAGCTGAAATCTATGTTGCTGTATGCCAGAAATGAACACAACATCGTAAAGCAATTATCCTCCAATTAAAAAAAAAAAATGCACCTACCGTGTACCTGTGCTAAGCAGTATTTTTTTAATTTTTGTTTTTGCTTTTGTCAAACAGTGGTTTTTATTTTCTTTCCCCTGATGTCTAGCCATAAACTTCAGGAAAGTAAGCCATGCATACCAATGACTGAATCACAGGGTCTGTCTGGATAAATGCTATGGCAGAGGTTGCATATGTTATGACATTACAGAGAACAAATGGATAATTTCTAGCTGGGAAAGGAAGAAAAAAAATCCATGGACCTGGTGACACTTGAGCTAAGTCTTGAAAGATGCAGAGAGGGAATATTAAAAGCAAAAGCAGAGGTAGGGATGAGGAGCCAGGATGTGGAGAATGGAGAGGGTAAGACTGCTGTAGGTAGTAGGAGCCAGTGTAGAGGGAAGGCAGGTTAATCTATTGAAAGTCTCATTGTCATTCTCAAGAAATTGACCTTTAATTCTTAGGAAGCTACTAAATGGGAAGATTAGTGTTTCTGTCCCCAGAGATGTTAGCTAGGTCCTTTTATTTTTTTCACCTCTTCCTCCCTTCTGATCCTCTTTTCTCTTTCCCCTGACATAAGTTCACTTACATTAAAACACAATTGAGAAGACTGAGCGGCCTGCATTTTGATTCTACAGTGAAGACCCACTGGCCTGGTTGTTTTTCCAAGTTCTGGGCTTCTGCTAAGTTTGTTGCAGAAGTGATATGATTAAAGTATTAACTACTGCAATATCTAACCACCCCACCCTTTGCTGTCAAAAGCAATTAATACAGATTACATATATTTGAAAGAAGAATTTCTTTCATTTCAAACCTTGGAGCATCTCCAGAGAGGATTAGGTAGGAAAATGAATAGTATCATTTGCATAATTTAGAGAAATATGAATAATAATTTGTATTTGGAAACATTTGCTCGACTCTTTCCAATACATTGGTGCCATATGGCTCATCGGCTGAGCGTGACCAGGAAGTAAAAATTCCATATGATACAGTAGTCGTAGGCGCAAAAAACCCCATTGTCATGTTGCGTGTGCTTTGATGCAAAATGGAAAACAAATAAATCAAAGTGCCTTATTTGAGATTCAGTCTATATGACTGTCTGATGGATTGAAAAGAATATAGTCTTTAGGGCTCCAGGGATATATATAAAATTTATAAACACCACTCTTGCTAGAGATATGCCCTGAAGATAAAAATGAGAGGAACAGGTTTAACTTATGAATTTAGAGATTTGAGTGGAGCAAAAGGCCTTTCTTCAAGTCATTCTCTTTTCTCAGTAGACATAGAAACATCATTCAGCCAGAAGCTGGAAGTAGACCCATGCACTGCAAAGGAAACAGTGTCTAACGTAATTATCTTACAGAGCAGAAATTGAACAATATAGAACAATAGCCTTCTATGAGTAAATCCACTTGCCCTGATTATTATCACCTTTCTTAGGAGGTGGGTTCACAATTGCCTTTCACAATTTTAACCAATAAGCAATGCTGAAGACGGGGTCCCTTCTGTGACACTGAACTTCCCATCAGAATCCTCTACAAATATGAACTGAATCACAATGACTCTAATAGATTCACTGCTTCTGAAGAAGCACCCCCCCAGGTTGACTCATTCTCCTTGTCTGGCTTCTGAGCTCTATTGGAAGTAAAAGACAAGCCTTTCCTGGATTCATGCCAGAATTTTGCTTTATGGCATTTTCAGGGTCTAGAGGGCTGGTGTGGTGAAATGTAGAGGGAAGTAGGAAGAGTCGACCTTTTGGGACATCATAGGCTGACAGCAGCAGCTATGGTGTGAAAGCAGAAGCTTTATAAGCAGACCTCCATCTGAGATCAGGAAAGAAAGTGCAGCAAGTTAAAATGAAAGAGACATGGGTCATTTCTAAGCCATGTCCAGGCTGACCTCGGCTTCATTTGTCAACATCTTGGGCCACGCTGACAATTCTGAGACGTAGCAGTATCAGATGAGAAAAGATATTAATTTTCTTTTCAGCAAATGAAAAAAAAAGGGTGAGTATTCTCAAGTAATCTTAATTTAATTTGATCCCTCTAAGTTTGACATCAGCCAATGGTAATAAGGCTGATATACAACATAGTCCCTTTTTCAGTACCTTACCACTTATATGGGAAGATAAGATTTATTTCTGAATAAGCAGCAAACAAATTTTAGAAGTGTAAGTGTGTATTATTGCTATATGGACCTATTGAGCTCATGCTTAGTCACTAAACTGTATTTGACTCTTTGCAACCCCATGGACTGTAGCCCACCAGGCTCCTCTGTCCATGGGATTTCCCAGGCAAGAATACTGGAGTGGGTTGCCATCTCCTACTCCAGAGAATCTTTCTGACTCAGGGGTCAAACCCATGTCTCCTGCATTGGCAGGCTGATTCTTTACCACTGAGCCACCTGGGCAGCCTTTATGGACATACGCATGTGTGCTAAGTCGTTTCAGTCGTGTCCAGCTCTTTGCAGCCCTATGGACTGTAGCCTGCCAGACTCCTCTGTCTGTGGGATTCTTCAGGGAAGAATGTTGGAGTGGGCTGCCAGGCCCTCCTCCAGGTATGGACATATTCATATGTACGAAATAGATATAATCCTTTAAGAGGAACAAGAGCTACATTTGGTGTTCCGGTAGGGCAGTCTTCTCAAATGGTCTGCGAGTGTTTTGGGGGACATGTCAGTGTATTTTCTTTGGTAATATTTATCTCTTTGCTTGGCTGTGTTGGCTCTTGGTTGCATTGCGTGGGGTCTTTCCTTGCAGCACGTGGACTCTCTGGTTGTGGCCTGTGGGCTCAGTTGTGCTGCGCCAGCTCTCCAGCTGCAGTGTGAGGACTTAGCTGCTCTGCGGCATGAGGGATCTTAGTTTCCCGACTAAGGATGGAACCCACTGATTCTCAACCACTGGGCCACCAGGGAAATCCTAGTGTCAATGTATTTTCATCCTTTATGTTTCTGGCTGAGGACAGTAACGTCCCTGTATAGCTCCCAGGTTCCATTCCTCAGAACCAACTTTCCTCTATTACCCATCTTCCTAAACCTTTCTCTTTTCCCCTTTGTAGATTTCCTCCAGGAATTTACCGAACTCCTTTGCATTCTCATCTCTTTCATGCGCATTCACTCTACCCTGATATCCGCATTGCGTCTATCTCACTTCTTTCAGAGGTCAGATTTCTCTGGCTCTCCTAAGCATAGAAGCTCATGTTCCCAAGATCCAGGTGTCTCAGGAGGTAGCCTTCTCATGCTTTTTCCCCACCATTCTGCCTGCAATCTCTGGAGAAAGCCCATGGTCCCTTGAGAGCCACTGCCTCTAGCTACACTATGCTCGTGCCCTATATTTTGTCTTCAGTCCATAAATCATTTATATTTTGAAATGTTACAATATTCCTCTCCACTGAAGGTTGTCATCACTGGAGGGGTTTAGGATATATGTCAGTGTCCCAGCTGACACTCTTGCCTGCCTCAGTTCCTTCTTATTCTGCTTAGGTCACCAATCTCCACGGATTAACCCAGACCTTTGTATCAATTCAAACTAGTCTGTTTCTTAAATCTACAGCACCAGTATCATAGCTGGTGACCATACTGACTGGTTTTGCCTTCCATCTTCTTCTCATTCCTTTTTCCCTTGTCACCACGCTTCCTACAGACCAAGACCCTTCCTCTTGTATGCTTCGCTCCATTTCCAAGAATGTCAAATTTAACAGCAGTTGATAATTGGTTATAACTCTGGTCTGTACAATTCACTCCCCAGGTCTCTTTTTCTTGGTCTCTAAAATCTTTTATCGCCTTTTATAAACCATATAATTCTGTGGCTATCAGCAGCGACCATAAGCAAGAAACAATAATTTGGCCTTATTCCACAAAAAGCTATAGACATATTATTAACTGTGATTTTTTTTTTTACTTGGGTGAAAAAGTGACTAAATGCCATTGACTTTGAACACAGTGTTTATTTATGTGGATGTCATTAGAATGAGCCTCAATATTCCAGAAATCCAGCAATGAAAATCTATGTGCTAAGGAATCACGAGATCACTCATGGTAGCAAAAATAGTGAGCATTTTTAAAGTCTTTGGATAATGGCTCAACAAGAGAAACTAAAGCCCAAGTCTCCAGGAAATAGTTTAAGGATATATCCTCAAAGTGATTTTTAAAATATTTCTTCTCAGCACTACTCTTTTATCTGACCTCATTAAAATGTCTCAGCATTGTTTATTCAACATACCACTTAATCAAAACCCTCTGCTTCATTCTTCCCAAGATTCATTTATAATCCATATGAGCAAACATTCTGGAAGGTTATAATGAAGAGAGATATAGGAGAATTATAACAGCTTTCTTTTCTTTTTTGAACAGTAAATATTTTAGTAATCCATCTCCATTTCTAAAATCGGTTTTTCTTTGAATCATATATTACTTTGCTTTAGATAAAAAGAACCGAATATGTCTGAAAATCTAAAAAGATTGGAAAGAGATTCAAGGAGCTATATTTCTTAATATTTACTTCTTAATCTAAATCTTTACTTATCATGTTTAAATGCACAACACATTAAGCCTTAAAAACTGATTTTGTCATCTGGTAAGAAAATAGTTAATAGTTCTTCATCTTTTGGAGAGTGTTTTAATAGGATCTTATTTATTGAAGATTCCATAAATATATGGACAATCAAATAAAGTCATTCAAGTAGAGAGCCTTCATTTCACAGATGAGAAAAATCAAGGCCCAGAGAGGTTAAAACAGTAACGACTTAAAAGTATGTATAATAATTTTAATGTGGGCTTCATTTGTCCCTGAAGACTCATCCCCCGTAGATGTGCACTGTCTCGATATTAAGAAAAATAATTTTAGCAGGGGTTATCATGGCCACACTTAGAGATCCAGCAGAATTATGCCAAGAAGTAAAAACAGAAGTTACCTTAACTTGAAACTTGGTTTAGTGATTGACTTCCAATATTAACAGAGAATGAACAAGGTGGAGAAAATCAAGAGCTGATTTCTGCTTGAGTCTTTGGTTGAACACAATGAAAGAAAGCAGTGTGCCAGCAATATCTCCCATCCCGTGTGCTCTTTTAGAACCTGGGCATTCCTCCATCAAGAGATGGACCCTCTTGCCACCTCCTCTTGAATCTGGGTGGACTGTTTCAAACAACACAGCATGGCAGAAGTTGTAGCAGCCTAATTGTTAGGAGAAGACCAAAACTCCCATCCCTGGAGAGACCACACAGAGCGGTCCTAAAACTGCAGCGCCCTGCAATCTGTCCCCAGCCACCACTTTCCTGCTCCCTGCTAGTCCAAATCTAGCTACTCTTTCACTGTAACTGCAGGAAAGATCCCAAGTCAGAAACATCCAGCCAAGTGCCTCCCAAATCTCTGACTCATAGAAATCGACATACAAGGAAATAATTCGTTCTTCTTTTACAACACTAAGTTTCGAGGTGATGAGCTGTGCAACAATAGTAATTGAAACAAAAATTATCCCATGATCCTCTTTCTTTAAACAGTCAGAAGAAAGATTTGCAAGGTAGATATGAGACTGCATTTGTTTTTAAATTGGGATATGGTTTCTTCACAATGTTGTGCTAGTGTCTGCTGTACAAGCAAGTGAATCAGCTGTGTGTGGGGGGGGGTGTGTGTGTGTATCCCCTACTCTTGATCTCCCTTCCACCCCTCTAGTTCGTCCCAGAGCTCTGAGTTGAGCGCCTGTGCTTTACAGCAGTTTCCCACTAGCTTGAGGAGCCTGGAAAGCTGCAGTTCATGGGGTCACTGAGAGTAGGACACGACTGAGCGACTTCACTTTCCCTTTTCACTTTCATGCATTGGAGAAGGAAATGGCAACCCACTCCAGTGTTCTTGCCTGGAGAATCCCAGGGACAGGGGAGCCTGGTGGGCTGCTGTCTATGGGGTCACACAGAGTTGGACACGACTGAAGTGACTTAGCAGCAGCAGCAGTGATTTTACATGTGGTAGAAGGCAATGGCACCCCACTCCAATACTCTTGCCTGGAAAATCCCATGGATGGAGGAGCCTGGTGGCTGCAGTCCATGGGGTTGCATAGAGTCGGACACGACTGAAGCGACTTAGCAGCAGCAGCAGCAGCAGTATATATATGTCAGTCTTAATCTCTCGATTCACCCCGCTTCCTTACCCCTCCATGTGCACATGGCCATTCTCTGCATCTGTGTCTCTATTTCTGTCCTGCAAATAGGTTCATTTGTATCACTTTTCTAGATTCCACATATATGTGTTAATACACAATATTTGTTTTCCTCTTTCTGACTTACTTTACTCTGTATGACAGACTCTAGGAGATAGGATTTTTTTTTTTTTTAATTCTTTGAAGGTTGATGCAAGGCATTAGGCACTGGAGCAGCACAGGCATACTATCTCTTACCTGCTGACTCACCTTGTTTGTCTGGAGCTTCTCCTAAGTTCCAGCCACTCACTGAATCTCCTCCTTCAGCTGGTGTAAGTCCTTGACCAAGTGTGCTTACAGCTCCAGGGCAAAAAATGCCAGCTTCTCTATGTGTCACCCACAGAATCCAGGTTTTTAGGTGCTTATAGACAGATGTGGATTTCTGGTTGTCCTTAGAGGTTTCTTCTGAGTTCTTGTTTTCCACGTGGATTCCAGTCCATCTTTAAGGGTTCCAGCTTGCCTTTTCTTTTGCCTACATTCTTCTTTCCTCTCCAACCGCAGGACTGGCTGACCTATCTCACCTTAGACTCATCTTCATGTTTGCAGACTCCTCTATCAGCTTCCACATAGCTTGAGGTCCACCACTTACAGCAACTCCTTATTCTACATCACTCACAGAGCTTGGCTTCTGTGATCAAGTCCTCACTGTTACAGAGATGTTCCTTGGAACGCTCAGATTGATCTGTGAGCTGACATAAATGGAAATGTCTTGATTCAGTCTTGCTTAGGGTTAGTCTACATTTTCCTAGGAAAGCCATTTGTTTTGGGGATATGTGTAGTTTCCAGTTATTCCAGTAATATAAATGCTTGTGCTCAGAGTCCAGAAGCTGGTGGGCAGGCTGGAATTTTAGAAATGCTCTGAAGAGATTTGTGTGAATTCTGTAAACAGCAGAATCCAACGTGAGTGAGTTCTTAAAAAGAACCTGCATTCATGATTTCATAAGTTAGAAGTTGATGATACTTAATTGTAGTTGCTTTTCTTTAGGAAATCTAAAGCCATGAATGTATTTACCTTTTCCATCAGTCCTCTAGTCTATATATTTTTTGAAGTTTGCTTGTCAGGTCTTACTTGTGGTCTGTGGGATCTAGTCTCCTGACCAGGGTTTAAACCTGGGCCCCATACATTGGGAGCACAGAGCATTAACCACTGAACCATCAGGGAAGTCCTTAGTATATCTTTATATAGTGCCTATTATTCTGTTTAAGACAACCAAGATCCTCTTCAGATTTGAAATATTGGAAAAGGTGTGTGTGTGAGTGTGTGTGTGTGTGTTTGTATGTGTATGCGCTCAGTAGCTCAGTCGTGTCCAGCTCTTTGCAACCCCATGGACTCTAGCCCACCAGGCTCCTCTGTCCATGGGATTCTCCAGGCAAGAACACTGGAGTGGGTTTCCATTTCCTTCTCCAGAGGCTCTTCCTGACCCAGGGGTAGGACCTGGGTCTCTTGCATCTCCTGCACTGGCAGACAGATTCTTTACCACTGTACCACCTGGGAGGCCCATTGGAAAGATAGATGCAGATAAATAGAAGCACTACTATTAGTAAATAAACTGAATTTATAAACATTATAAGAATTACTTATTCAGCAGCTATTAGAGCCATAGAAGTAACTACCTGCACTATAAATCTGCATTTTATGCTTTAAAAGGAAGGGGACTGAGGGGTAGAGAGATTCTCCATATGGCATCGTATATTTTTCATAAACTGTGGACTTGCAAGGCAATTTTTACCATTTCCTAGGATGGGGATAGTAATGTTAGATGTTTTGTTCTGATACCTGGATTGCTGTCTAGCTCTTTGTAGAAGAAAGTTTCTATAGTAATGTTCAATCTCTTTGGCTATGAGTACCCTCACGGGATTCTCAGGTGGCTCAGTGGTTAAACTCCACCTGCCAATGCTGCAGACACAGGTGACTTGGGTTCGATCCCTGGGTTGGGAAGATCTCTTGGAGAAGGCAACGGCAACCCACTCCAATATTCTTGCCTGGGAAATCCCATGGGCAGAGGAGCCTGGGGGGCTACAGTCCATGGGGTCACAGAGTTGGGCATGACCGAGGACACACACAACTTTACGGGATGAGAAACCCATGAAAGAGAACCTTGTGTCCTAAACTCACTTTTGAAACAAAGAAAGCAAGCAAAGTGAAAGACAGAGGTCAACAATCGCTTCATTATCAGTAAACTGTCAGAAGACAGTTTCATATGACAGTTAAGTCAGCCTATAAGCCAACATGTACAGCAGAAAGATAGACCTACAGAGTCACAGACAGTTCTGAAGCAGAGCAAGTCCTGTACATGAGGGACCTACAAGGACACTGGAAAACTCCTGATTTCCATGGCTTGGTGTGTTCTCAAGAGGAAAAGGAAGGAAAAACTGATGAAGAAAGCATGGCTATTTGGACAGTGCATTCTAGCTTGGTTAACATGGAATCAAGAAATAAGTGGCAAGGGGCAGGACTATGGCTTTAAATGAATGCATTTTACAAAGAAATAAATGCAAGAAGTGGGAAGAAGTGCTTTCTTTTCTTTCCCCCAAGAACCTTATAACATACCTCCCATTTAAAAACAAACAAGCAAACATTGAGGGACTTCCCTGGTGGTCCAATGGCTAAGATTTCTTGCTCCTAATGCAGGAGACCTGGGGTTTGATTCCTGGTCAGGGAACTAGATCCTGCATGCTGCAGCTAAGAGTTCTCATGCTGGAATTAAAATAACCAATAGGGTGCAGCTAAAGATCCCACATGTCACAGCTTAAAAAAGAAAAAAACACAAAACAATAAAAGATCAAAAGATCCCACATGCCGCAACTAAGACCCAAGAATAGCAAAGTAAAAAATTTAAATACCTCTGCAGCAGCAGTGGCAGCAATAACATCTTCCCAAGTGCACTTTCTTGTTTGGGCATTCTTTCACCATAATTGTTTCTTTGTTACAAAGTCAAAGTGTGAGTCCCTCAGTTTCGTATCCATCTCTTCAGGACCCCATGGACTGAAGCCCACAAGGCTCCTCCATCCTGGCCTGGGATTTTCCAGGCAAGAAGACTGGGGTGGGTAGCCGTTCCATTCTCCAGGGGATCTTCCTGACCGCGAATCAAACCTGTGTCTCCTGCATTGCAGGAGGATTCTGTATTGTCTGAGCTACCAGGGAAGCCCTGGAACTTCTTGGTAGGAATGACTCAACTAATGCCACCTTAAGGCTGGATGGCATCATGGACTCAATGGACATGAGTCTGAGTGAACTCCGGGAGTTGGTGATGGACAGGGAGGCCTGGCGTACTGCGATTCATGGGGTCGCAAAGAGTCGGACATGACTGAGCAACTGAACTGAACTGAACTGAATTCCTTATTTCCTGTTTGCTTATCAGTGTATTGAAGTAGGCACGTTGTCTGCATCAGATCTCCACTGAAATTACTCTTGAAGGATTTATTGCCAAATGCAATGTTTCTTCCCTGTCCTCATGTTGCCTGTACTTTCTACTACACTTGACGGGTCCCCACCTTTCTGAAACTCTCCCAATGACTTTGATTTAGAAGCATCTTTCCAAGTTCTTTTCCTGCTTCCTTGGTTTCTTGATAATCTCAGTGATACTTTCTGAGAACTCTGGCAACAAGGATTCTGCTTCATTAATCTTTAAGGTCCAGGGCCTTGCACAGGACTTGGTACCTGGTGGATATAATTACCCCTTCAGTAGCCAATTCTCTGTCCTGGGCCATGTAGATGCAGCTCATTTTTTTCTTTTTCAGAAGTTCATTGTCCTATTTGCCTAGGGAAGGTGACTCCTTATCCAGCCCCAGGGGTGGATAATGAGCTGTTTAATCAGATCATGTAATTTCCCCTCTCCACTAATTGATTTAAACACGGACTCATGATGCAATCACATGCAATAGAGAGGAAGGTTCTAGGGCAGTTGTTTCCTGTGTTTTAGGCCCAGGGACTAGTTTCCGGGGAGACCGTTTTTCCAAAGACGGAGATAAATGGTTTCAGGCTGATTCACATAAGGATCTTGGAACCTAGATTCCTCACCTGTGCAGTACACAGTGGAGTTTGCACTCCTATGAGAATAATCAATTCTGAATATTCATTGGAAGGACTGATACTGAAGCTGAAGCTCCAGTATTAGGCCACCTGATGTGAAGGGCTGACTCACTGGGAAAGACGCTGTTGCTGGGAAAGATTGAGGGCAGGAGGAGAAGGGGTGACAGAGGATGAGATGGTTGGAAGGCATCATTGACTCAGTGGATGTGAGTGTGAGCAAACTCCAGGAAATTGTGAAGGACAGGGAGGCCTGGTGTGCTGCAATCCATTGCGGTCACAAAGAGTCAGATACAATTTAGCAACTGAACAACAGACAGGAAAATCTAATGCTACTGCTGATCTGGCAGCAGGTAGAAGTCAGGCAGAAATGCCAGTGATGAGGAGGACCTATAAATACAGACGAAGCTTTGCTTACTCTTCAGTTCAGTTCAGTCGCTCAGTCGTGTCCGACTCTTTGCGACCCCATGAATCGCAGCACGCCAGGCCTCCCTGTCCATCACCAACTCCCAGAGTTCACTCAGACTCACGTCCATCGAGTCAGTGATGCCATCCAGCCATCTCATCCTTGGTCATCCCCTTCTCCTCCTGCTCCCCATCCCTCCCAGCATCAGAGTCTTTTCCAATGAGTCAACTCTTCTCATGAGGTGGCCAAAGTACTGGGGTTTCAGCTTTAGCATCATTCCTTCCAAAGAACACCCAGGGCTGATCTCCCTCAGAATGGACTGGTTGGATCTCCTTGCAGTCCAAGGGACTCAAGAGTTTTCTCCAACACCACAGTTCAAAGGCATCAATTCTTCAGCGCTCAGCCTTCTTCACAGTCCAACTCTCACATCCATACATGACCACAGGAAAAACCATAGCCTTGACTAGACGGACCTTAGTCGGCAAAGTAATGTCTCTGCTTTTGAATATACTATCTAGGTTGGTCATAACTTTTCTTCCAAGGAGTAAGCGCCTTTTAATTTCATGGCTGCAGTCACCATCTGCAGTGATTTTGGAGCCCCCCAAAATAAAGTCTGACACTCTTTCCACTGTTTCCCCATCTACTTCCCATGAATTGATGGGACCAGATGCCATGATCTTCGTTTTCTGAATGTTGAGCTTTAAGCCAACTTTTTCACTCTCCTCTTTCACTTTCATCCAGAGGCTTTTTAGTTCTTCTTCACTTTCTGCCATAAAGGTGGTGTCATCTGCATATCTGAGGTTATTGATATTTCTCCCGGCAATCTTGATTCCAGCTTGTGTTTCTTCCAGTCCAGTGTTTCTCATGATGTACTTGCAAAGAAGTTAAATAAGCAGGGTGACAATACACAGCTTTGACGTACTCCTTTTCCTATTTGGAACCAGTCTGTTGTTCCATGTCCACTTCTAACTGTTGCTTCCTGACCTGCATACAGATTTCTTAAGAGGCAGGTTAGGTGTTCTGGTATTCCCATCTCTTTCAGAATTTTCCACAGTTTATTGTGATCCACACAGTCAAAGGCTTTAAAAAAAAAAAAAAGCAGAAATAAATGTTTTTCTGGAACTCTCGCTTTTTCCATGATCCAGTGGATGTTTTCAATTTGATCTCTGGTTCCTCTGCCTTTTCTAAAGCCAGCTTGAACATCAGGAAGTTCATGGTTCACGTATTGCTGAAGCCTGGCTTGGAGAATTTTGAGCATTACTTTACTAGCGTGTGAGATGAGTGCCATTGTGCGGTAGTTTGAGAATTCTTTGGCATTGCCTTTCTTTGGGATTGGAATGAAAACTAACCTTTACTCTTCCTGCCTCCCATTTCCTGCTGTGTGACCCATTTCCCAACAAGCAACAGACCAGTAGTGGTCCATGGCCTGGAGGTTGAGGACCCATGTTCTATGGAGCTGCTGGGGTAGTTTTTCAGAACTAATAAGGAAAGGAAAGAGATTGTTAGGGGTGCTATAACAAAGCAGCACACACTGGGTGGGTTAAATGACAGAACCATATTGTTTTTCAGTTCTAGAGGTTATAAGTCTGAAAATAAAGTGTTAGCAGGTTTGGTTCCTTCTAAAGGATACAAAGAATCTCTGCCAAGCTTCTAGCCTTATCTTTTAGATGGTCATCTTTAGGATCACTTAAAAATTCTCCCTGTGTATATATATCTGCATCCATATTTTGCCTTTTCATGAGGACATCAGTCAAATTAACCTTGAAGATTTCATTTTTATTACTTTGTAATGACTCTGTCTCTAAGCAAGTTCACACTCTGAGGTACTGGGAATCAGAACTTCAACATAAAAATTGTGAAGGTGTACAATTCAACAGATAACAAGGAACAACATTTCTGCAAGATTACTGATGTCTGGAGCTACAGTAGCCACTTTGTAACCATGAGAAGGCAAGATAATTCAGTTCAGTTCAGTCACTCAGTTGTGCCCGACTCTTTGTGACCCTGTGGATTATAGCAGGCCAGGTTTCCCTGTCCATCACCAACTCCCAGAGCTTGCTCAAACTCATGTCCATCGAGTCAGTGTTACTATCCAACCATTTCATCCTCTGTCGTCCCCTTCTCCTCCTGCCTTAAGTCTTTCCCAGCATCAGGGTCTTTTCAAATGAGTCAGTTCTTTGCATCAGGTGGCCAAAGTATTGGACCTTCAGCTTCAGCATTAGTCCTTCCAATGAATATTCAGGGCTGATTTCTTTTAGGATTGATTAGTTTGATCTCCTTGCAGTGCAAGGAACTCTCAAGAGTCTTCTCCAATACCACAGTTCAAAAGCGTCAATTCTTCAAAATCAATTCTTTGACACTCAGCTTTCTTTATGGTCCAACTCTAGCATCCATGCATGACTACTGGAAAAACCATAGCTTTGACTAGATGGACCTTGGTCAGCAAAGTATATGTCTCTGCTTTTTAATATGCTCTCTAGGTTTGTCACTCTTGGAGGGCACAAACAGAAATTGTGTGCTTCAGGAGCCAGGGGAAAGGAGCAGTGTCCCCAGAAGAAACTGAGCCAGACTTGCCTGCGAGTGTCCAGGAGTCTCCGGCAGAGGCGTGGGTCGACAGCGGCCTGCTCTGGGGTCAGCTGCACTAAATACAGCAGTGCGGGTGAAAGTCCTTTTGGAGGAGGCGGCCATCACCTTCACCACCCCTACTACTGCTTGGCCTCAGGCCAAACAACAGGGAGGGAACACAGCCCCACCCATCAATAGAAGATTGGATTAAAGATTTACTGAATATGGCCCTGCCCATCAGAACAAGATCCAGATTCCCCCAGCCAGTCTCTCCCATCAGGAAACTTCCACAAGCCTCTTATCAGAAGGCAGACAGAATGAAAACCACAATCACAGAAAATTAACCAAACTGACACATGGACCACAGCCTTGTCTAACTCAATGACATTATGAGCCATGCTGCGTAGGGCCACCCAAGATGGATGGGTCATGGTGGAGAGTTCTGACAAAACATGGTCCACTGGAGAAGGAAATGGCAAACCATTTCAGTATTCTTGCCTTGAGAACCCCATGAACAGAGTGAAAAGGCAAGATAGTTAGCAGGCCAATAAACAGAAAGTGGTCGAATAATAAGAGAATCTGATCCTTGTTGGCATCTTTGATCAAAGTAGTGTTTTAGGAAAACAAATAAGTCTACGGTGTGCGTTCCATTTGGATTGGAGTGGGGTGAAACAGAGAGCAGATAGACTTTAGTTTAAGTGCCTGTTGCAATAGTTGTAGTGCAATGACTTGAATTAAAGTTGTGAAAAGAAGGGACACAGCCAAGAGGCATCAAAGAGGAGAATTTCTTACAAGAAGAAATATGGCAGCCAGAGCTCAATTTGGGGCACATTCTTACTCCTCCCTCTTCTGCGGCTTCTAGTGCTGGTAGCTGCTTGGATTGCATGCAATTTAAGAAAAAGATGAAAAAGAAGGAGCCAGTTACTCTAATAAATGCTTCATGAATACAAAGGCCTTGTGAATTGAACTTTTCCTTCTCCCCACTGATACAATTCTAGATATTACCTGATAGTCTAAATATAGGCAATTAAAGTAGGTATTTCAAATCAGTGTTCCCCCAAACTGTGATTCATAAAATGCTAATTCTGTGAGTTATTAATCCTGTGTCCGTGGGATTCTCCAGGCAAGAATACTGGAATGGGTTGTCATTCCCTTCTCCAGGGGAATTTCCTGACTCAGGGATCAAACCTGAGTCTCCCATATTGCAGGCAGTTTCTTTACCATTTGAGCCACCAGGCAAATAAATCTTAGATCAAAGGTAAGGAAAGACATGTGTGGAACCCAGGTGAATTCAGAAATTTGGGTTAAGGTCCACCTTGCAGGACTTCTT
The DNA here is from genome assembly GCA_006408695.1 of Aepyceros melampus. NCBI lineage: Eukaryota > Metazoa > Chordata > Mammalia > Artiodactyla > Bovidae > Aepyceros > Aepyceros melampus. Next base: position 62,525 of record SJXQ01005629.1, on the reverse strand, counting down.
AGAGCCTTCAATATCCAAGTGTAGAGTAATAGAAATGTAGTCTTTTAAAACGTATGAAATGTAGGGTTCAGTGATTGCAAACATTTTATCACAGAGCATTTCACAGGAGTCTACTCTGGAGCATGTTTTGGGAAACACTGCTCTAAACAATGCTGTCACTCGAGGCTCTTTTTTCCCCTCTAGTATATCACACGATAGCTATTCAGTGTCCTCAGTGTAAAGGGCCTGTTATGGATGGGACTGCCAATTCCCTGGCGACCCGTGAGACTTTGTGCAGTGATATTGACATCCTCATTAAAAATACTGAGACAGAAAGAGATGAGGCATACTACAGTATGAACAGAGCTATCCCCAGGAGACAGGGAGGAGGAGGAGAAATCTATGAGCCTGCCTCAGACCAGGTAATGGGCTCAATATTTGGCGAGACCAAGTGGGCATTGAGAGCCCACACTTGGAGTAGAACCCACCGAAGAAATGGAATTTGCAATAGGCACCTCTGAAAATGGAATTTTCAAGTGAGAAATGCAACTGCTCATTCCCTGGGGAGAGTTTTTCTGGACTCATCTTCCTGGACATATGCTATTTTTTATTATGAGTCCCCAGGCAGTGGTGGTGTCTGCATTTTACAGCAAGATTGTGCTTGTGTTTTATGTCCAGGGTCTCTCCCAGGAGTCTCCCATGTTTGCACAACAGGTAACATGCTTTAGAAGTTAAGAGCACACATGGGGACCTGGGTTCCAATCTTGACTCTATACTTTATGGATTTTGCCTTTAAGAAGATATCTTAAGATCTTTAGACCTCAGTTTTCTCATCCATAAAGTGGGGATACTTATAATAGCTCCCTTAACAAACTTTTTTGAGGCTTATCCAAACCCAATGATGGGCAAAAATAAATGCTTAATGTGTGTGTGTGCTCTGTTGCTCAGCTGTGTCTGACTCCTTGTGAGCCCATGGACTGTAGCCCACCAGGCTCCTCTCTCCATGGGATTCTCCAGGCAAGAATACTGGAGTGGGTTACCATTTCCTTCTCCAGGGGATCTTCCTGATCCAGGTACCAAACCATCTCGTCATCTCCTGCAGTGGCAGGAGGATTCTTTACTACTGATGCCACCTGGGAAGCCCAAATCCTTAATAAATGTAATAAAATACAAAAATTGTATGAACTTTCAATAAATTATTGAATTATTTTTTGAAACACTGCCACACTCTTTTAAAAGAAGGTGTTTCCAGGCAGAAGCTATGGCGTGTGCAAATCTGTAGAAAGTGAAAAGAAAGTATTTGTTGCTCAGTCGTGTCTTACTCTGCGATCTCTGGACTGTAGCCCACCAGGCTTCTCTGACAATGGAATTCTCCAGGCAAGGACACTGGTGTGGATAGCTATTCCTTTCTCCAGGGGGTTTTCCTGACCCAGAGATTGAACTTGGGTCTCTTGCATTGCAGGCAGATTCTGAACCACAAGGGAGGAAATCTACTGAAATGGCAGTGAATTGCAAACAGTGAACAGAGCTGGGCTTTAGGGTTCCAGATAGATTGTAGCCAGCTATGGAAAGCAGTGTGTGCCATGTTGTAGAGCTTGGGCCCTACATCCGTGGCAACTTACTGGAAGATCAGTTGTGGAAGGACATGGTTAACTCCTTGCCGACTAGAAAGGTCACTTTGGTTGGAGCATGGGAATGTGTGTGTAAGTGCCAACATTTGAGATCCTTCACCTTCGTGTAGTTTGCTGTCTAATTTAAGATGTTACTTTGCTGATCCAATAGGTATTTACTACTGATGCATCATGGTTGACACGATTGATTGGCTTGTGTGTGGTTATGACCATGAGTTTGAGCAATATCTGTGTGATAATGATTACTGGTTTAGGCTAAGAAAGTTGAATACATGCTATGTTTTTGATAGAATATTATGCCCTTAATCTGCATACCAGATTTCTCATCTTGACATTTCATGCAGCTGTTATGATGTGCTATAGTCTTCAAATAGTATCTTCTCCTGATTCTTCTGTGAGAACACTGTTTTCCTTGGTCTCCAGCGGTGGCAGGTGCATGCCTGCCTCTGAAACTTGGCTCAGAGCATTTCCCATCCTCTACTCTTCTCTATCAGGATTAACTTTTTCAGTAGGGCACATCTCCTATGTGACAATGGCATCAAGTGCCCCAAACTTTGGCCGTCTGAGGTTTCTCTGTACCACTTTTAAATGTATTGTTTTTATCAGTTTGTTGGGAGTTAATTTTATAAACTGCTTTACAAAAATGTGTCTCTCTTTCTGAATAAATTTTTGTTATAACTTGAGCAAAGTATGTCTGAAGCAGTGATGATGTCTACTTGTCCTAGGATAATGGAGAAGGAGAAATAATAGGTGAGAAATTGATGGAGCTTTGGGTAGGAAGGTCATGGAACTTTCTCTGGCTACAGGACTGGCCTTTGAGGCAAGTGCTATCCAGTTACAATATGCTCAAAAGCATAATGACAGGGAAATTAAGAGTTTAATTCCTATTAGTATCTTTGAAAGTTTCATTAATCTCTCTAAGCCTTGGTTTTTTCATCTGCGAAGTTGAAACAGGAGGAAGGGGGCAGGGCACAAAACCTTTAAAAGAATGACATAGGATGTGACAAAGACTGGTTAGAATCAACTGGGGTGAAAATGGCAGAAGAAGTGACTTCCAGTAGACCTTGACCTTCATTATATGCTCATTGTAATACATTAGCATCTAAATGAACCCACCAATGCCATGGCAGTTCTGAGGCCAACCATAAATGGTCAAAAAGTGGATCGTGGCCCAATTCCTGGAAATTCTTGCTCCTTCCTCCAAATAATTGGAATAACTCTCCCATTCATTAGCCTATAAAATTACCTAGCCCATAAAAACTGACCACACTGTATTTCAAGGATTCTTGCCTTCTCAAATGGCCCACACTCTCTGTCAAGTGTGTTTCCCTCTAAATAAATCCACTTCTTATCTATCTCCAAATCTTTTCATGATGAAGCAAGAACCTTAAATTTACCAAGAACAAAGTACAGCAGAAAAAAATTTTTTTAATTAAAAAAACAAACAAAACCTATATCTCATCAGGTTATTGTGGAAATTAAATCAATGAACTTACACAAACACTTAACACTATGATTGATGCATAATAAGCACTCAATAAATGATGGTTATTATTATTATTATAGTCTGTAAATGAGAGGTTACAATGAAGTGCTCCTGGAACTTAGAAATAAATTACCCTCTGTGAAAGAAAGTAGGAAAAATCAACACATAAAAAATGAGATTAACCATCTGTGGAATTAAGCTCTCCTCAGATGGTCTGCATGTCTGTGTGGCTGCAGAGCCTTGGGGATCACCCAAGTCTAATTGAGTAGGCAGTGGTATAACATTACAAAGGCCCAGCTGGAAGGTGATTGATGGAAAAAAAAAAAAAAGGCAAAAACCTGGACTCCAATCAATTATATTAGCATAACTGAAGAAAGATCTTGTCTCAAGAGAGTTGATGGACTCAGAAAAGGCAATGGCAGCCCACTCCAGTACTCTTGCCTGGAAAATCCCATGGATGGAGGAGCCTGGTAGGCTGCAGCCCATGGGGTTGCTAAGAGTTGGGCATGACTGAGTGACTTCATGTTCACTTTTCACTTTCATGCTTTGGCGAAGGAAATGGCAACCCACTCCAGTGTTCTTGCCTGGAGAATCTCAAGTTCAGAGGAGCCTAGTGGGCTTCCATCTATGGGGTCGCACAGAGTCGGACACGACTGAAGTGACTTAGCAGCAGCAGCAGAAAAAGAAGGGGTCAAAGATCAAGATTTTGCTATTTTTCATTCAGCATCCTGGAAAAGTGGGGGATGAAGAGAGTCAGAGGCCAGAAGGGAAAGCTAAGGACACAGAGTCAGGAAGACAGAAAAGGAAGAAGAGATAATGGTAAAGAGATGGAGAGACACAATGGAACAGAAAGTTGGGAAGAGAAAAGAAGTTGTATCCAAAATACATGGATATTCCGAGTACTGTTGGTGTTGTTTTTCAGTCCCTAAGTCATGTCGTATGTTTGCGACCCCAAGGACTGTGGCCTGCCAGGCTTCCCTGTCCTTTCATCACCTCCCAGAGTTTGCTCAGATTCATGTCCATTGAGTCTGTGATGCATCCAACCATCTCATCCTCTGTCGTCCCCTTCTCCTGAACTAAGAGGATGAATTTGTCTTTCCCTCAGAGAAAATCTAATATTGTTTCCTGTTCTTCCAAGCAATCTTGTGATCACAATGTTAACTTTCAAGGCCAAGGGATATTTCTGACAGCTCATCTTATCTTAATAACGGGACTCATCAGCTGGGCTAATATGAGGCCTCAATTGTTGGAGGGGTGAAGTGACTCTGGGAGGACTTCCTGGTCAGTGCTGACTCTGGAAGTGCATGGGGGAAGCCTGGAAGAGGAGTTCCTAACTACAGTTGATCATGGTTGGTCATTACTGGTTAGATTGAAACTATTCAATGCAGAGAAAGATTGAAGGCAGGAGAAGGGCACGACAGAGGATGAGATGGTTGGATGGCATTACCGACTTAATGGATATGAGTTTGAATAAACTCCAGGAGTTGGTGATGGACAGGGAGGCCTGGCGTGCTTCAGTCCATAGGATAGCAGAGTTAGAAACAACTGAGTGACTGAACTGAATGCAAAGATCATCTATTCCCAGCCCTTTCTATGCAGAACACTGGGTTACATGGAAGATAACTGGGATGATGAGCTTGCCTTCCAGGAACTTTCAGTCCAGAAGCTCTGTAAACTTGCACAGTAATCCTCAAATAACTGATGCCAACAGGGATCAAGGTGCTGTGTTATCATTTAGAAAGCAAGGACTAATTCTGCCGAGGGGGCTGTCCTTGAGAGGTAGACGTGCTGGAGGAGGTGGAATTGGAAATGACACTTAAACAGTAATGAGAGACAGATAATAAGCTGGGACGACATTACAGATAGAAATTAGAATGTGGGTAATAAGGATGTGTTTTCAATGGAAGGTGGTGGTGAACTGGAGATCAACTGGGGTCTTCATCAGGTCAGGCTGCTATAACAAGAGCTATGTTGCTGTCACTAAGTCACTAAGTTGCCAACACTTTTGCAACCCCATGGACTGTATCCTGCCAGCTCCTCTGTCCAGGGGATTTTCCAGCAAGAATACTGGAGTGGGTTGCCATTTCCTTCTCCAAAGGATCTTCCCGACCTGATGATGGAACTCACTTCTCTTGCATCTCCTGCATTGGCAGGCGTGTTCTTTGGCCCTGAGCCACCAAAGAAACCCAAGAGTCATGGGCATCTTATAACAACAGAAATGCATTTTCCAGTTCTGGAGGCTGGAGACTCAAGGTCTCGATGCCAGCATGATTAGGTTCTGGTGAGGACCTTCTTCCAGGTTTCAGACTTTCAGCTTCCCCTTGCATCCTCACATGGCTCAAAGAGGGTGAGAATGCTCTCCGGGCTGCCTTTAGAGTCAGCTCAGTTCAGTTGCTCAGACGTGTCTGACTCTGTGACCCCATGAACTGCACCACACCAGGCCTCCCTGTGCATCACCAAGTCCTGGAGTTTACCCAAACTCAGGTCCATTGAGTCAGTGATGCCATCCAACCATCTCATCCTCTGTTGCCCCTTTCTCCTCCTGCCCTCAATCTTTCCCATCATCAGGGTCTTTTCAAATGAGTCAGCTCTTTGCATCAGGTGGCCAAAGTATTGAGATTTCAGTGTTAACATCAATCCTTTCAATGAACACCCAGGACTGATCTCCTTTAGGATGGACAGGTTGGATCTCCTTGAAGTCCAAGGGACTCTCAAGAGACTTCTCCAACACCACAGTTCAAAAGCATCAGTTCTTCAGCTCAGCTTTCTTCACAGTCCAACTCTAGCATCCATACATCACTGCTGGAAAAACCATAGCCTTGACTAGATGGAACTTTTTGGGCAAAATAATATCTTGGCTTTTTAATATGCTGTCCAGGTTGGTCATAATTTTCCTTCCAAGGAGTAAACGTCTTTTAATTTCATGGCTGCAGTCACCATTTACAGTGAGTTTGGAGCCCAGAAAAATAAAGTCAGCCACTGTTTCCCCATATATTTCCCATGAGTGATGGGACCAGATGCCATGATCTTAGTTTTCTGAATGTTGAGCTTTAAGCCAACTTTTCCACTCTCCTCTTTCACTTTCATCAAGAGGCTTTTTAGCTCCTCTTCACTTTCTGCCATAAGGGTGATGTCATCTGCATATCTGAGGTTATTGATATTTCTACGGGCAATCTTGATTCCAGCTTGTGCTTCTTCCAGCCCAGCATTTCTCATAATGTACTCTGCATATAAGTTAAATAAGCAGGGTGACAATATACAGCCTTGACGTACTCCTTTTCTTTTGGAACCAGTCTGTTGTTCCATGTCCAGTTCTAACTGTTGCTTCCTGACCTGCATACAGGTTTCTCAAGAGGCAGGTCAGGTGGTCTGGTATTCCCATCTCTTTCAGAATTTTCCACAGTTGATTGTGACCCACACAGTCAAAGGCTTTGACATAGTCAATAAAGCAGAAATAGATGTTTTTCTGAAATGCTGTTGCTTTTTTCATGATCCAGCAAATATTGTCAATTTGATCTCTGGTTGCTCTGCCTATTCTAAAACCAGCTTGAATATCTGGAAGTTCACAATTCATGTATTGCTGAAGCCTGGATTTGAGAATTTTGAGTTTTACTCTACTAGCGTGTGAGATGAGTACAGTTGTGCAGTAGTTTGAGCATTCTTTGGCATTGCCTTTCTTTGGGATTGGAATGAAAACTGACTTTTTCCAGTCCTGTGGCTACTGCTGAGTTTTCCAAATTTGCTGGCATATTGAGTGCATTTGTCAATTTGATCTCTGGTTGCTCTGCCTATTCTAAAACCAGCTTGAATATCTGGAAGTTCACAATTCATGTATTGCTGAAGCCTGGATTTGAGAATTTTGAGTTTTACTCTACTAGCGTGTGAGATGAGTACAGTTGTGCAGTAGTTTGAGCATTCTTTGGCATTGCCTTTCTTTGGGATTGGAATGAAAACTGACTTTTTCCAGTCCTGTGGCTACTGCTGAGTTTTCCAAATTTGCTGGCATATTGAGTGCAGCACTTTCACAGCATCATCTTCCAGGATTTGAAATAGCTCAACTGAAATTCCATCACCTCTATCAGATTTGTTCATAGTCATGCTTCCTAAGGCCCACTTGACTTCACATGTCTGGCTCTAGGTGAGTGATCACACCATCGTGATTATCTGGGTCATGAAGATCTTTTTTTGTATGGTGCTTCTGTGTATTCTTGCCATCTCTTTTTAATATTTTCTGCTTCTGTTAGGTTCATACCATTTCTGTACTTTATGGAGCTCATCTCCAAAACTTTAATAAAGTTTTGCCAAGTGAACACACCAGTCATAGCAAACACAAGAGAAGACTCTACACATGGACATCACCAGATGGTCAACACCAAAATCAGATTGATTATATTCTTTGCAGCCAAAGATGGAGAAGCTCTATACAGTCAGCAAAAACAAGATTGGGAGCTGACTGGTGCTTCTGTGTATTCTTGCCATCTCTTTTTAATATTTTCTGCTTCTGTTAGGTTCATACCATTTCTGTACTTTATGGAGCTCATCTCCAAAACTTTAATAAAGTTTTGCCAAGTGAACACACCAGTCATAGCAAACACAAGAGAAGACTCTACACATGGACATCACCAGATGGTCAACACCAAAATCAGATTGATTATATTCTTTGCAGCCAAAGATGGAGAAGCTCTATACAGTCAGCAAAAACAAGATTGGGAGCTGACTATGGCTCAGATCACAAACTCCTTATTGACAAATTCAGACTTCAATTGAACAAAGTGGGGAAAACCACTCAAACATTCAGGTATGACCTAAATCAAATCCCTTATGATTATACAGTGGAAGGGAGAAATAGATTTAAAGGACTAGATCTGATAGACAGAGTGCCTGATGAACTATGGATAGAGGTTTGTGACATTGTACAGGAGACAGGGATCAAGACCATTCCCCCAAAAAAGAAGTGCAAAAAAGCAAAATGGCTGTCTGAGGAGGCCTTACAAATAGCTGTGAAAGAAGAGAAGCAAGAAGCAAAGGAGCAAAGGAAATATATACCCATTTGAATGCAGAGTTCCAAAGAATAGCAAGGAGAGATAAGAAAGCCTTCCCCAGTGATCAGTGCCAAGAAATAGAGGAAAACAATAGAATGGGAAAGACTAGAGATCTCTTCAAGAAAATTAAATATACCAAGGGAACATTTCATGCAAAATGGACTTGATAAAGGCTGCCTTTTATAAGGGTACTAATCACATTCATGCGGTCTCCACTCTTATGACCTGATTGCCTCCCAAAGGCCCATTTTCCTAATTCTGTCCCAAGAAGGGTTAGGACTTCGACATATGAATTTATAGGGGAATGCAAACATTCAGTCTCTAGCAACTCTATATGAGTGATGGAGAAAGTGAGCTTACCAAAGCACCTTTGGGTTTTGAACCTCTTGGTATCTACAATAGGATCCATGGGATAAGTGCTCAATAAAAGTTCATGACTATTTTGATTTTCATGCTTGAGAGAGATATTTCCTTTGACAAAGAATCACAGGACATTGAATATCCCATGTTCCAAGTACTAGATATTCTCAAATAAGTTGGTAAACATATTCCATTGGGAAAGTGGAGAAAAGAGTCAGCCCTTGGGACCACCTGAGGAAAAATAGGGATATACCCCATTTGTTTAAAGCCTTTCTATGTACCAAATTCATCACTTGTATTTCAGTTTACCTAATTTAAATCCATGCTGTTCTTGTTCCGCCACTAAGTTGTGTCTGACTCTTTGTGACCTCAAGGACTGCAGTCCAGCAGAGTCCTCTGTCCTTCACCCTTTCCTGGAGTTTGCTCAAATTCACTGATTCAGTGATGCTGTCTAATCATCTTATCCTTGCTGCTCACTTCTCCTCCTGTGCTCAATCTTTCCCAGCATCAGGGTCTTTACCAGTGAGTTGGCTCTTCACATCAAGTAGCCAAAATATCACAGCTGAAGTAACAGTCCTTCCAATGGATATTCAGGGTTGATTTCTTTTAGGATTGACTGGTTTGTCTGTTTTAGTCCAAGAGATTCACAAGAGTCTTCTCTGGCACCACAGTTCAAGAACCCCATGGACAGTGTGAAAAAGATACTTTCCATATCAGATGCCTACTCCTCACTGCTGTTGTCCCTAAGACACTTCCTGTTTGAGTGCCAGGCCTGAAGGACTCTAGCTTTTCAGTGCTAAGGGAGGCAGAAATGGCATGCCTCACAGTCCCAAATTAGTATGTTTTTTTAAAAAAAATATTTTAATAGACCTTTAATTTTGGCTGGGAGAGCTGGTTTCAGTCAGGTGTATTTATAAGAAAAATTTCACATTGAAATTTTTGTGTATTGAACAAGTGAGCTTTTTCTACACACAGAAAGGAAATAAATGGGTAGAGAAGAGAAAGAAAGAGCTAAACTTGAGATCAGTTAAATAATTGGGTTATTTGGAAAACAGCAGGCACCTATTTGGGGAATAAGTTCCATCATCTATTTTCAAAATCACCATTTTTCTCAGATCCAAGCGTTTCTCCTTTGTCTGAGTCCTCACTGCTGAGTCTATGTGGGAAGCACTTCTTGACAGCAAATATATTCTGGCAGGGTTTACCAAGCACACATTTTACAATTAAAATAAACATTTGAAGAATTTCCTATCCTGGAGGGCTTGAAAATTAAGATATCATCTCTCCAGAAAGATTTAAAAATATTACTTCTAAAAACTGATGAACTCCTTTAGCTTTGAAACTACTTTTGGTCAGTGATCAAACATGCATTGACCATTTACAACATTTAGACACCATGGCTGTGGCAGGTGGTAGGTATGGGGCTGAGTGACGGGGGAATCCCTACTCCGAAAAATGATTCTAATCCCTTTGAGCCAATATGCCTTGAAAGAGAATAGAAATGTACAAGGCAATGGATTGAATATTCCTCTATCAGCCAGTATCCACTCAGGAAAGTAAACACCATACCAGTTATTTTTAACATTCAGAATTTAATATAGGCACTTAGACAGGAATTGAATAACAAAGATAAAAGTGGCCTCTCATTAAGTTAAAGAATCTAACTTCAGGAAGCAAATACCACCTCCACCCCTCCAGACTGGGAAAACTAAAGAAAGAGAAAAGACTATTTTAAAACAGTGTTTATTGGAGTATAGTTGCCTTATAATGTTGCATTAGTTTCGACTGTACAGTAAAATGAATTAGTTATATATATATATATATATATATACACACACGCACACATATTGAAAAGCAGAGACATTACTTTGGCAGGACATTACATCACAGAGACAGGATTTTGCCAACAAAGGTCCGTCTAGTCAAGGCTATGGTTTTTCCAGTGGTCATGTATGGATCTGAGAGTTGGACCGTGAAGAAGACTGAGTGTCGATGAATTGATGCGTTTGAACTGTGGTGTTGGAGAAGACTCTTGAGAGTCCCTTGGACTGCAAGGAGATCCAACCAGTCCATTCTGAAGGAGATCAGCCCTGGGATTTCTTTGGAGGGAATGATGCTGAAGCTGAAACTCCAGTACTCTAGCCACCTCATGCGAAGAGTTGACTCATTGGAAAAGACTTTGATGCTGGGAGGGATTGGGGGCAGGAGGAGAAGGGGACGACAGAGGATGCGATGGCTGGATGGCATCACTGACTCAATGGATGTGAGTCTGAGTAAACTTTGGGAGTTGGTGATGGACAGGGAGGCCTGGCGTGCTGCGATTCATGGGGTCGCAAAGAGTTAGTCACGACTGAGCGACTAAACTGAACTGAACACACACTTGTATCTCCTTCCCTTTTTTCGTCCTTCCCATTCAGGTCAACACTGTGCATTAAGTAGAGTTTCCTGTGCTATACAGTATGTTTATCTGTTTTATACATAATATTGGAGAAGGCAATGGCACCCCATTCCACAATGGCACCCCACTCCAGTCCTCTTGCCTGGAAAATCCCATGGATGGAGGAGCCTGGAGGGCTGCAGTCCATGGGGTCGCTAAGAGTTGAATGTGACTGAGCGACTTCACTTTCACTTTTCACTTTCATGCATTGGAGAAGGAAATGGCAACCCATCCAGTGTTCTTGCCTGGAGAATCCCAGGGACGGGGGAGCCTGGTGGGCTGCCGTCTATGGGGTCGCACAGAGTCGGACACGACTGAAGCGACTTAGCAGCAGCAGCAGTAGTATCCATAGTATCAATAGTGTATATGTGCCAACTCCAGTCTCCCCATTCTTCTCACCCCTCCTCATCCTCCTTGGTCTCCATAGATTTGTTTTCTACATCTGTGTCTCTATTTCTGCTTTGCAAAGAGGATCATCTATACCATTTTTCTAGGATCCACCTATATTTGTTAATACATGGTATTTGTTTTTCTGACTTACTTCACTTTATATGACAGTCTCTAGGTCCTTCCACATCTCTGCAAATGACCCAATTTGATTCCTTTTTATGGCTGAGTAATAGTCCAATAAAATATTGTATACATGTACCACACCATTTTATCCATTCCTCTGTTCATGGAATGTTTATAATAGCACTACTTACCACAGCCAGGACATGGAAGCAACCTAAAGATCCATCAACAGAGGAAAGGGGCTATTAGAACCCAGGGTCATGGAGGAGGGGGTCTTACAGAGTAGGGCAGAGATCTCTGAGGAGGGGAGGTAGCCCAGTTAACAGGGGTGCTGTGGGTTTCAGAGGAGGCCCAGCAAGAAGCTGAGACCCAGACCCCTAAGGAGAAGACACGAGGATGCCAATCCTAGCAGTGTGTAGGAGGTATGTGGGGGAGGGGAAATATTGATTATGGAATCAACTGCTTCTACAAGGGTGAAAACCCATTGCTGGAGGGAAGCTGAGAACTTGCATGTGTGTTAAGTCGCTTCAGCTGTGTGCGACTCTTTGTGACCCTATGGACTGTAGCCCTCCATGCTCCCTTGTCCATGGGATTCTGCAGGCAAGAATTCTGGAGTGGAATGCCATGCCCTCCTCCAGGGGATCTTTCTGAACCAGGGATCAAACCTGCATCTCTCATGTCTTCTGCATTGGCAGGTGGGTTCTTTACCTCTAGTGCCACTTGGGAAGTTGAGAACAACAGAAGCAAATCAGAAGAAAGCTGTCCCTTCTTTCTTCTGCATCCTCCTAATTGCCCTCTAGTGTCCCCTTTTGGCAAGGATGAGCAGAGTTCAGTTCAGTGGCTCAGTTGTGTCTGACTCTGTAAGACCCCATGGACTGCAGCATGCCAGGCTTCCCTGTTCATCATCACTCCCAGAGCTTGCTCAGACTCATGTCCATTGAGTTAGTGATGCCATCCAACCATCTCATCCTCTGTCATCCCCTTCTCCTCCTACCTTCAGTCTTTCCAAGCATCAGGGTCTTTTCCAATGAGTCAGTTCTTTGCATCAGGTGACCAAAGTATTGGAGTTTCAGCTTCAGCATCAGTCCTTCCAATAAATATTCCAGAAGAATAATTGGTTGACTAAGATTGACTGGTTTGATCTCCTTGCAGTCCAAGGGACTCTCAAGAGTCTTCTCCAACACCATAGTTCAAAAGCATCAATTTGATGCTCAGCTTTCTTTATTGTCCAGCTCTCATATCCATATGACTACTGGAAAAACCATAGCTTGGACTATACAAACATTTGTTGGCTAAGTAATGTCTATGCTTTTCATTATGCTGTCTAGTTTAGTCATAGCTTGTCTTCCAAGGAACAAGCATCTTTTAATTTCATGACTGCAGTCACCATCCACAGTGATTGTGGAGCCCAAGAAAAGTAAAATCTGTCACCGTGTCCATTGTTTCCCCATCTGTTTGCCATAAAGTGATGGTACCGGATGCCATGATTTTAGTTTTTTGAGTGTTGAGTTTTAAGCCAGGTTTTTCACTCTCCTCTTTCACTTTCATCAAGAGGCTCTTCAGTTCCTCTTTGCTTTCTGCTATAAGGGTGGCGTCATCTACGTACTCGAGGTTATTGATAAAGAGATGAGCTGAGAGCCACGGGCAAAGCAGAAATGTGGTTTTCATAGGTGAAGCCCAAGCATCCCAGAACATAGTGAAGAGGGTAAGATAAGAGAAAGTAGCTCATTGACCAAGACAAAACTTCATAAGAGGCACAAAGAGAACTGTATTGGGCACTTTATACATGGGAAAATGACTACGGGTTCACTGGTCAGGCAAGGCTCCATGGACAAACAAATGATCTGATTGTTTCATTATGGCTCGGGCAGATTCTCCTGTGGGTCCTTCATTCATCATTCAATTGTTCACTCAATGATTATTTAAACGTGTTAGGTGTCAAGTGCTCTGTGAAACACTGGAAATACAAGGATGGGTATGACAGACTGGGTACCTATCTCCATAGAACTTGCGTTAGAGAAAAGAGAAAGAAAAATAAAGAACATCCACCAGAAATCCAGATATGAGTAAGCGCCTGAAGGAAATAGAACAGGGCAGTGCAATCACGTGATACAGGAAGGGGCTGAGACCACGTCAAATGAAGTCATAAGGAAGGTGATCTTTAAGAATGGGATATTTCGTTGTAGACAGGAATGCTGAGACAGCTAAATATGACATAACTGGGGCGGGGGGTATGTGGTTGCTAGCACAGATAGCCCATGTATGCTAGCACATGCTGCAAGTGCAAAGGTTTCTATGTAAGGCCCAAACCTTTTGAGACTGAAAATGAATATCATTAATAATTTTGCCAACATGAAGAGTGTAAATAGGGACCATTCTAGACAATGAGGACATAGGGCCACCCCATTTTTAGTTGTTTTTCCTCTCCATCCCCTGGAGATCCTCCCCCCTTTCAGCCTCAAGCACTATAGCATGCCATACTTCCCTGTCCTTCACTATTTCCCAGAGTTTGCTCAAACTCATGTCCATTTAGTCAGTGATACCATCCAACTGTTTCATCCTCTGTAGCCCCCTCCTCCTCTTGCCCTCAATCTTTTCCAGAATCTGGGTCTTTTCCAGTGAGTTGGCTCTTTGCATCAGTTGGCTGAAGTGTTGGAGCTTCAGCTTCAGTATCAGTCCTTCCAATGGGTATTCAGGGTTGATTGCCTTTAGGATTGCCTGGTTTGATCTCCTTGCAGTCCAAGGGACTCTCCAGAGTCCCTGTGGTAGTGGTATTTCAAATAGACTACTTTCTTTCTTCCCTTATCTCTGTCGTATGAGGGAGTGTGAGCAGGTGTGGGACTATTTGGTGAGCTTGGGAAGGATGTGTGAGTTGACAGATTCTTAGGAAGCCCCTTTTCTTGCAGGAGGCATACCCATTTAACTTGAATTTATCTAATCAGTGACTTAGCAGAAGAACTCAATGGAAAAAAAATTGTACATGCACAATAATAAAATTATATTAATTTAAAAATGAAATTATGCATATACCCTTCCTTTCTATGATATATATTGTGCATGCTCAGTCACTTTAGTCATGTCTGACTCTTTGCAACTCTATAGACTATAGTCCACAAGGCTCCTCAGTCCATGGTATTTTCCAGGCAAGAATACTAGAGTGGGATCCTCCACCAGGGGATCTTAGAGGATCTTCCTGGCCCAGGGATCAAACCCATATCTCTTGCATCTCCTGCATTGCAGGCAGATTCTTTCCTGCTGAATCACCAGGGAAGCACCATGGTATATATTATATATGGTTATGTATGATATATAATTGTATAAAAATTCATTTATAAGTATATTATATACATGAAATACATATATGTCTTATATTTATATGTATGTATCTATCTGTTTATCTATCTGTCTTGTTATAGCTGGTCTACTACCCCTAGTTAGATTACAGGCGGTTCAACTCATAAACAGTGGTTTGCATGTAAGATCTAAACCAAGAATACTTTTTGGTTGATCCATGCGGCATGTGGGATCTTAGTTCCCAGACCAGGGATTGAACACCTGCCCCCTGCACTGGGAGTGCAGAGTCTTAACCACTGGACCACCAAGGAAGTCCCAAACCAAGATATTTTGAGACTGAAAAGGGGTATTATTGCTAATCTTGCCAAGATGATGAATGGAAACGGGTACTATCCTGGACAATCAAGAAATGTGGTCATTCTGTTTTTAGTTGTTTTTATCTGCTTCCCCTGACACCTAGTTTTCATACCAAGAACCATGAGAACTTGAAAACTGTTAGCTGAATTTGAAGTTGCTCTCTCCCACAGTATGGGGAGAAATTTGTAGATTTTAAGTCCTATGTGCAAACCCCCACTTTGCCAACAGCTTGTTTGATTTTGGACAAGTCATTTAGCCATCCTAGGACATCACTTTGGTCATAGTGAAATAAAAGTTCGTGGGGAGCATACAGGAGATGATCCACTAGGAGGGTCTTGTACTTTTAAATATGAGAACCCTGTCCTCTATTAAAAGCACTCAAGCCAATAGGGCCATTGCTGCTGCTGCTACTGTTGCTAAGTCGCTTCAGTCGTGTCCGACTCTGTGCGACCCCATAGACGGAAGCCCACCAGGCTCCCTGTCCCCGGGATTCTCCAGGCAAGAACACTGGAGTGGGTTGTCATTTCCTTCTCCAATGCATGAAAGTGAAAAGTGAAAGGGAAGTCGCTCAGTCGTGTCTGACTCTTAGCGACCCCATGGACTGCAACCCACCAGGCTCCTCCATCCATGGGATTTTCCAGGCAAGAGTACTGGAGTGGGAACTGGAAAATGTTCTTTCCTCCTTCCTTCCTTCCTCTTTCCCTTCCTCCCTTCCTTCTTTCATTCCATTCTTATTCCACAGTTCATTCATCATTCATACATCCATCCATCCATCAGCCATCCATTCCTATGGAAATCCATGGTAAAGGGTCAGGCCATCCAAGTGACTAAATTACATCATGTAGACCCCAGTATTACTATGTCTCCCCAAATAATTCTATATTAATAAAATCTGCCTACCCTAAACATTAAAGGTGAGGACAACCTTTGGGTTAGCGCTGACGCTGCTGGACAGAGTGATCACACTATAGTTATATTGTACTTACTACACACAACTATAATGAAACCTATATGATTAAATCCATCATTGACTATAGCAAATATATTTCACCTGACTTCTGCAATTCATCTTCCTCTGGCCTCTTAGGAATAGAATTTATCATATCATTTACCCTCAGATGAAGGCCAATTTCTCCTTACTACACTTTTCTTCCTTCATTTTCTTCATACTATTAATTATTTCTGTAATTTTATTTTTTACAGAGGATTTTTTCATATTCTAATTTTATTTTACAACAAATGCATATGCATATCCATTTATGGGATTTAGAAGATATTGAATCAGAGATCAGGGAGGATGATTAAATTGCTCAAAGATGCTCAGGTAGTAAGTGACAAATAGGACATTTTAGCCCAGGAATCCAGTCTGTATTATTTTGAGAATATATTTATACTGTCTTTTTTTAATCATGTATAATCTAGAAAAAATTTATTTCTCTGAACAGTCACGTCTTTTCAAAAATGACCTGCCTCATTCTGGGTTCTCCAGATTGAACCTAAGTCTGCAGGAATATGCTAATCATTTCCACAGCCCAATTAAGACCTTCCAACACCCTAAGTGCCAAAATATTATATTCACAACCCCCCTTATGTGCAGCACTTTTGATCTAAACACGAAACTAACACAGATGATAAGGTTAAAATAGCCTAAATTTTCTGTCATTTCCAGATTCTGGTAAGTTCACTGAAGATGAATCTGTCTCAGTTATCTTGCTTTTATCCTTCATTTATTTGAGCGATGCTCTCACTGCTGATCCTCTACATATATACTTGCTCTGTTATGGAAAATCAGCTCTGAAGTTCTCTCTGGATCTCATCAAATGAGAGAATTGGACCAGATCATTTCCAAGTGCATCCAAGGTATCTCATCTTCTGAGACTTTGCTGTGACCCCACCCAGCTTCTGCAGGGACCAGATTCAAAGAAGATGATTTTGGTCTGAAGCCATAGTGGAGGACAGATGCCCAGCCTTGCCAAGGGTTCTAGGCTCTGGAGTCCCCAGCATAAAGGACACAAAACCCCTTTTTATTTCAAAAATCCTCCTAGTTCACTCTCTTCCCGAAGGAGTTGGGGTCAGGTTAGCCTTTCTGCTTCCCAGCTGGTGCAGTGGCAAAGAATCTGCCTGCCAAGGCAGCAGACCCTAGTTGAATCCCCGGGTCAGGAAGATCCCCTGGAGGAGGAAAAAGCAACCCACTGGGAATCCCATGGACAGAGGAGCCTGGCAGTCTGTACAAAGAATCTGAGTGACTATGCACACACGCACACACACTCACCCTTTCTTCCAGTGGTATGGATTTTCAGATAATGTACTCCAACACGCTCGGTGCATCTCCTTTTCCAGGGAGCTTCTGCAGCTTTGGAATTCCTGAGTCTATTTACCAACACCTCCCCAAACTCCTCGAGGGTGGCCCCATATGCCACATCAACCTTTAATTAACTTATTTACATTAAGTTGCATTTTGAGGGAAAATGAGAGACAGAGACAGCCTATGCCTAAGGGAAAACTATAAATATATGTCCCTTTTATTGCCACTGATATGTTCAGTCAGTTATTGTCACTGTGTTCAGCTGCTCAATTGTGTCCGACTCTTTGAGACCCCATGAACCATAGCCCGCCAGGCTCCTCTGTCCATAGGATTCTCCAGGCAAGAAGACTGGAATGGGTTGCCATTTCCTCCTCCAGGGGATCTTCCTGTCCCAGAGATCAGACTAGCATCTCCTGCATTGGTGGATTCTTTTCCCCTGCATCAGCTGGGAGGCCTGGCTCTGTGACATTTAATAGCCAGAGAGTTACCCCAGCTACTTCTCTGCACATCCATCTGGTCCAGACAAGAGATCGTGGGACACACCACTCTTCTCTACCAGCTGCGCAGGGCCCAGATCACCCTGCTCTCCACATACCTCAGGACCCCTTGGCTATCACCTCGCATTCCTGGAGGATAAGAGAGTGGATGGTTCAAGGTTCCTATGTCGTCACTCCCTTCCTGGTTAGACAAGGCCTCTGTAGCGCTATGTAGGGGGGATTACCCTTCTGCTGAGTGAAGGTTCCAGCCACTACACTCTCCCTGACACAGACTCTCTGGAGAACCTTTTTGAACCCCTTGATGAAAGGAAAAGTTCTGTCCTCATCGTAATCAGCCGACAAGGAAGAATGCGGGTCTCTACATCTGGTCAGCTTCTGGGCTGTGCTATTTTGCCTCACCCTTTATTGACTTGGTCAGTATTCTTCCTTTTCATAAATATTTACGGAGTCACTGGGGAGTTCCAGGTAATTTCCTAGGTGAAGACAGATCAGACATAGTTCCTGTACTTCCATGTACCACATTTTCCAGTAATATTGTCCAGAGAAGAAAATAGACCCTAGAGAAAGTTATACAAGATAACTGAACAGTGCTGATGGGCCGTGCATGAACATCCTTTCTGGTGAGCTCTGGTGAGAAACATCCTTTCTGGTGAGTTACGGAAACTGTCCCTAAAACTTTTGAGCAGCATCTATTATGAACATGAGCTTTGGATGGATAAATCCCTCCTCTACTGCTCCTAACCTCTCCAAGACCCTGACTCTTCATCTCAAAAGCAGGAGATAGAATAACTACCACATAGGACTGTAGCAAACGGGAATGAAATCTACAAAGCATGCAGCAAGGTGCCTGATACAAGGTAACTTTAGCTCCTTTTGATCTCAGTGTTAATTTTAATTACCAAAAGACACATGAGTGGAAAGGAAGGGGAAGAGTATCTAGAAGACAGCGTAACATAAACAAAGGTGTGGGGACACCCATTCCCCTCATGCAGCCCCCTTGGACTGCAAAATGCGAGATCCGGTCGAGGACTAGGGATGGCAGAACATGACAGGAGAGACATCTGGGTATGTTTGGGTATTTTGGGAGCAGCAGACTATTCACATTGCCTTCTGAACCTTGTTTCCAGAGACCTGACGTTGACCTCCAGCCTACAGTCCCTTCTTCCCTTGTTCCAGCCCTCACTCAATGGACTATCCCGTTCTTATTCAAAGGCTAAGCATGCCTTTCCTCTAATTCCAGCACTTTTATTAGACAATCCAATGGATCATCTGATTGATAACCTCAGCATTCGAAGATCCTTATCAGACCCCAGAGAATGATTTTCTGTTATACAGCTGGGGCTATTTATTTATTTGTGTACCAAAGAATCTGTCTTTTGTTCAATGAAGATTTTCCATGTTTTGGCCTGCAGCAATATCTGGAGAGAGAGAGAGAGAGAAAAGAGAGAAAGATATTCCTGTAGAGTTCAGGGACAAGGCTACCATCAAATGCAGTAATAAAAAGATAAAATCTAACATAACTAACACTGTTGAGTGCGGAGAAACTTTGCTAAGATTAATAGAAGCTTAGCTGTGGGCGCTTTGAAAAGCTCCAGGGATGTTTTAACATACAGGACAGGGTGGATATTGCTGGCAGCTCCCAATTTTAAGTTTCAGTGCATGAGTGAGGAAAGAGGGGTGCCGAGTGCAGAGAGAGCTATGTCTTCCTAACTCCACAATGTCCTCCCTGGAGGCTGGGGGGTAAAGAAGCTGCCTGCCGTGCAGGAGATGCAGCCTCCATCCCTGGGTTGGGAAGATTCCCTAGAGAAGGAAATGGCAACCCCTCCAGTATTCTTGCCTGGGAAATCTTATGGAGAGAAGATCCTCGTGTGCTACTCTCCATAGAGTCTCAAAAGACTTGGATTTGACTCGGCAACTAAACAACAATGACTCCATAATTAAAAATGAAAAGAGCTTCTGGCTAAGAGGGATGGGGCAGACTGGAGCCATCCATCTGGGTAGCCTCCCATTCCCTGCCTTCATCAGGGCTGAGTATGTGATAAATGCTAAGGACAGGCAGTGGATGAATATCGAATGGGTGAGATGCCTTTCACAGAACATTCCAGACAGATTTGCAGCAGCTAAAATCTGACATGGAGATGAACCAGAAAATGTTAAACTGTTCATCAGGAAGGTGGGCAAACTTAAGCTCTTGCAATTTAACAGAGCTCTTGAGGCCACTCTAGCACCTAGGGGAAGATTTGGGTTAATCTACTTCAATTTTATTTTTTTTTCTGGGCTTTTTTGTTGTTGTTTTTACATGAGTTCTATTCCTCATTGGTAGAGAAACCCTTGCTGTATAAAATGTCCTCTTTGGGCTTTGGAACTTCATTAATTAGCATCTTTTAAATGGTTGGGTAATATTCTTTTCTTCCTTTTCCGAGCCATTTCCCCAAGCCCTAATTTTAATAAAGCTGGTGTTCAGAACATTTGAATTTTAAAGCCCTTGGTTATAAGAAAGACAGAAGATGCATTTTAAAGGAGAGCCAATCAAGGATGACTCAAATAGTGAACAGGACTTCTCTGCTTTTATGAATCTACTTTTAAAGATCCAATATTATCTTAAGACATTTTTTTCCCTGCAGATATAGCAGAGAGCAACATAAAAAAAAAAAAATCTAAAGACTTGATTAGGCGGGCAGAGACTCCAGGGAAGAGTTAGAAGAGTAACTCTAACATACTTTAGTGTGGGTGGCAATTTCATTTAAAATAGAACAATAATAAACCTGTTTTTATTTTTTATTTTTTTCATGGATAAGCAATGTTTTTCAGGTGGCAAAGGTGAGCCATTTAAGAGCTTTTAAAAAAGAGAATATACAACTAAAACTCTTTAAGATTCCCAATTGTTCACAGAATTTATGCAGAGATGAATTCATTTGCCAGTATAGACTATTAAAGGCAAAATGGTTGAAAATCAACTCCACAGTTACCCACCTGCCTGGTGCAAGGTTGTGCGTTTCCCCAGCAACTGGGATAACATCATAACCACTTACAGTGCTGCTGAGCCTGCAGCCCCCTGGGTGGCTTCAGGTGGTACTGATGCTATCAGCTGTTGCCAGGGCAACACAAAACCTTGACCTTCTGAGACCTGCCAGGCAAGGAGTGGAGAAATTCAGCTTTTGAGTCCTCCTTGGAGGTCTGTTTGTGAAGAAAGGGATATCTATCTGCCACTGGATGCTTATTAAACCACAGACACTTAAAAGTAAATACATGCTTCCTAAATAATGGATGCGTGCTTGCAAGTGGTCTCCCTGTTGCAGGCAAAGGGTGCTTTTATATTTGCAAATGGTAAATATTTTTTATCTTCTCTATGGAATCTACTCCTTGACTGGTGGCAGTGGAATTCTTCCCCTCAGCCCCACCCTCCCCACCCCCACAAAAAACTCACCAGTTCCTCAAGTTTCATTCTCTCCAGGACCTGGAACCTGGAGAATGGGTTAAAGACATTCTGCAGTTTTCTTAAAATATTTTACATACAGGAGAGCTGAGGTCCAGGAGCAGTGGGGTGAGCTGCCCAAGGACACAGACATCAGGGGAATGAAAAATAGGGTTGTGTTTTCTTGAGTGAATCTTTTATATTAATTTTATTTCTTAAGTTTTGACTGTACCGAGTCTTCCTTGCGGCATGGACTTTTCTCTAGCTGCGGCCAGCAGGGGCCACTCTCTAGGTGTGGTGCTCGGCTTCTCACTGTAGTGCCTCCTCTTATCGCAGAGCACAGGCTCTAGGTGTGCAGGCTTCTGTAGCTGCTCCAGGGTTCTAGAGCACAGACCCAGTAGATGTGCCACGGGCTTAGTTCCTCCACTGCCTGTGAGATCTTCCTGGATCAGGGATCAAACCTGTATCTCCTGCACTGGCAGGCAGATTCTTTACCACTGAGCCACCAGGGAAGCCCCCTTGAGTGTCTCAGATTTCATCTGGACCCATACTGACTGTGTTGCCCTTTGTGCGTTTCATACATACCATGGAGGCCTTTCAGTTTTCCTTTCTGTCAAATATTTTTTTGACTTGTAAGAAACCATCATTTCTGAAATCCTTCTATACTATTTTTGACCCAGTCATCATTGTCTTCTATCCTAAGTGTTTCAGAAGACAGGGGGTGTCTGATTATATTCCTATTGGCTTATGATGACCCCGATTGCCTGCAGTCTGGGGTCAAAAAGAATAGATCCTAGTCCTTCGTTAAAGTATATTGGGTCTCTTGTCATTGAAAGCATTCAGAACACATCACTCTAAAATATACCACTTTGGTACATTGATTATTTTGAGCTGAAGACACTTGAGAAAGAGCCGATGCAGGAAAAGCTTTCTGATCTCCGTCCTTCTATCTAAAAGCAGGTCATAAAATTTCTCATGAGAAAGGTCACCTCATGTACCAGGAAGAGAACATTCTTTTCACTGGAAACTGGGAGTCAATGCTGAAGAGTATCTGTACAAACAAATCTTCTAAAATCAACCTTATCTTCTATTCTTACCCCCTCGTATTTCCGAGTCAGTGTCCTACAATTTACTGCCCCTGTTGCCCAAGCCACTTTGTCTGGTCACAATTTATTGCTTGTTTACAGAGCTTTTGGACCTACTGGCTTTTGTGGGTCTTCAGTTTTCTTATGAAGGCTCCCATGCAAATAAAATTATTAAGTGCAATCTCTATGCTTTTCTCCTATGAACCTCTCTTATGTTAGTTTAATTCTCAGACCCAGTCACTGAACCTAAAAGGGTAGAAGGGAGACTTTCCTGTGCTGCAACATCACAGAGACTTTATCGGGAAGGGTACTGTTTGGTGTCCTGAATATTGGGGAATCAAAGGTGTGGACTCTCAGTCATTGAAACCATATCAGTAGCATAAAGAGAAGACAACCATTTCATGAATAGTTTAAAGAAATGACATAGACATTTTAAATCTGCCTTTTAAGCAGGTAAGAGTCAGTCTTTCTCTCCTCATTAATAAAACAGGGGCAATATTTTCTACCTAGCTACAGATTGGAAAGATCATCAACAACATGCTTAGATTTTTATTGATTACCGTATGCTACCTTCCCCTCAAAGTCTGGAGTATTTTGATGGTTCTCAATGACTAATTCTAATTAGTCATTAGTCTAATTAGTCATTAGTCTGATTGGGTTATTTTTATGATGGTAATAATAAGGTATTGGGAGGACAGAAGGATTCTGAAGGACTCATCCTTTCGGAAAAATAAATGCGAGCCTTATTTATTTACAGTGGCTCTATCCTACTGCTGGCACAACAGAGTAGGTGCTTGCTGGGAGAGTGCAGTAAGACACTATTTTAGATGTAAATGATAAAGCCATGTTGCACCCAGTGAGTATATAATGGAGAAGATCAGACCATTACTGGGCATTAAGACAGAATCAACCAAGCCTTGAGTATATACTTGGTTCATACTGAAAGACCCTTTTCATGATTCCATTCCTCATGAAAGAGAGTAAATCTTTTTACTTTGCTTCTGGTAATTGCATTTCTGGACACAATTGCTGTTATCTCTAGGCATCCCACAGGTGGAGACATTGGATTCTCTTGAGAATTTGATGTAGCAGCTCGGCTCTTCACTTCTTTGTAGCATTAAATGCCATAACGCTGAGTAATCAGCATGTTTTCTGAATGAATGCGGTATGCCATCTGCAATTTGTTTACTCCGGCCCATGAGCTCCATTCCTCTAAAGGTGAAGAGCAGTGCTTTTCAACAGAGATTTGAAATGGGTTCTTTACAGAGGCTTGCTTGTTACTTACAAAGGCAGAGACCATTAAAATGCAAAGAACTTGAAAAAAATAAAAGAACTCACTTACTTTGGATCACTGACGATCATTCTTGAATTGATGTAATTTACTTGAATTGTTGAATGGAATTTAGAGTTCTGGGTTTCACATTCAGCTTATAAGTACTTTTATTTTTCTGCCACTTTGACTCTCTCCAAAGCTACAGTGTACTTTCTAAGATGGATTCAAGAAGGTCTGATGAATGAAAATCCAAATTTGCAAAACAAATGAATTAGTGAACCAGGAGTCCAACCAGAGAGAAAATTCACAATATGGCTCCTTAAATAAAATAATGCTTCCCATTGAGTCTGAAATGTAATTTGATTTTCCCCATGCATAGGTGAAGAAATTGAGATTAGAACTGTCTCCCAACATAAAAATTTGATTCACATACAACCTTTAAGGAATACATGTATTGTGTAAAAGACAACGTGCCTGCCTTACAGAGATTGATGTCAGAGACACAAATTCTCAGTGGGAAAATTGTTCTCAAATCTGAAATCTAGTTGTGAAATCCTTTGGGGTTTCCCTGGTGGCTCAGTGGTAAAGAATCTACCTGCCAAAGCAAGAGGCATGGGTTCAATCACCAGGTCAGGAAGTTCCCCTGGAGAAGGAAATGGCAACTCACTCTAGTATTCTTGCCTGGACAATCCCATGGATAGAGGAGCCTGATGGGCTACAGTCCATGAGGTTATAAAAGAATCAGACATGACTTAGCAACTAAACCCCAAATGTGAAACCTTGAGTGCCCCAGAGGTATTGTAGCTCCACTTACAGACCTTTCACTAATAACCCAGGGCTTCCCTTATGGTTCAGCTGGTAAAGAATCCACCTGCAATGTGGAGGACCTGGGTTCAATCCCTGGGTTGGGAAGTTCCCCTAGAGAAGGGAAAGGCTACTCACTCCAGTATTTTGGCCCAGAGAATTCCATGGATTGTATGGCCCATGGGGTTGCAAAGAGTCAGACATGACTGAGTGACTTTCACTTTCACTTATAATAAAAGATTTTGCCTCTGGTTCCTCCATGTACCACCAAACTGTGTGCATCTGCTAGGTCACTTCAGTCATGTCAAACTCTGAGACCCCATAGCCTGCAGCCCATCAGTCTTCTCTTTCCATGGGATTTCCCAGGTAAGAATACTGGAGTGGGTTGCCATGCCTTCCTCCAAGGGATCTTCCTGATCCAGAGATTGAAACCACATCTCTTTCATCTTCTGCATTGGCAGGCAGGTTCTTTATCACTAGTTCGACCTGGGAAACCCACCACCAAACTAAGAAAAGCCAAAGTGGCATCTTCTGGAAATATCTGAGCATTTCTCCACAAGTAGATTCCCAGCCAGGGCAACAGAATGAAGAAAGAGGAGGTATGTGAATGACTACACTTACTGCCACTGCCGAAAGAGACCTTGTTTGTGATGGCACTTCATTCTCTTGGCCAATGTTAGCTGACTCAGGGGTAGGTCATGCCAAATATATTTGCCATTAATCTAATTTTAATTTATTGACATCAAGCCAGTCCAGTGGTTGTGAGTATGGGAACTAGAAGGTTATAGAAACTTGGGCCTGGTAATTCTTTTCACTTGAATAGTGATAAGGAAAGAGAAAAAAACTAGTGTGAAGAAAGTTTGGAGAGGTTCTTAGAAGTAACATAGAGAAGCCATGTGGCTAAGAGAATTTCCACTTGAAAACTTTTCAGTATTGCAAACTCCTGACTCTTTTCCTTTATCTTAATGAGCATAGCTGTACACAATGCTGCTGCTAGTCGCTTCAGTCGTGTCCGATTCTGTGCGACCCCATAGACGGCAGCCCACCAGGCTCCCCCGTCCCTGGGGTTCTCCAGGCAAGAACACTGGAGTGGGTTGCCATTTCCTTCTCCAAGGCAGGAAAGGGAAAAGTGAAAGTGAAGTCGCTCAGTCGCATCTGACTCCTAGCGACCCCATGGACTGCAGCCTACCAGGTTCCTCCACCCATAGGATTTTCCAGACAAGAGTACTGGAGTGGGGTGCCCTTGCCTTCTCCCTGTACACACTACTATATATAAAATAGATAACTAATACAGGGAAATCTTCTCAATACTTTGCAGGGACCTCTATGGGAAGAGAATCTATAAAAGAGTGGATATATGTATAGGCATGACTGATTGACTTTGCTATACAGCAG
The DNA here is from genome assembly GCA_006408695.1 of Aepyceros melampus. Classification (NCBI taxonomy): domain Eukaryota; kingdom Metazoa; phylum Chordata; class Mammalia; order Artiodactyla; family Bovidae; genus Aepyceros; species Aepyceros melampus. Next base: position 36,652 of record SJXQ01005629.1, on the reverse strand, counting down.
AAAAACAAACACAACATTTCAAATCAGCTATATCCAATAAAAATTAAGACAATAATGAGCATATCTATATTATGAACTTTTTGGGGAGCCAAATCTGAGTGAGTTTGATTTCCCTTGCAACTTAAGGTGCTCTGAACATCCCGTGTGCTTTGTTCTTTTAGAATCAGCCTCCAGTCAGAGAGTAGTTTCATCATTGACATTTTCTGAATGTGGTTAATAAATTTCAAAAATCACACCATTAATGATTTTCAATGGGGTCCTTGAGGGCAGTAGAAATTTGTCTATTTGAAGAGTCCCTCAAACTCTCATTTGAGAGAATCACCTATCCCTCTCTGCATTTTTTCTGTGAGTGTCTAGGTCTTACGTTCTCCAGGGTCCTTTATACTCTGACCTCCTATAGCTGTATAACCTATTTTTTCTACCCTCTCCATTGATACAGATGCAAAATTCAGTTCTTTACACTTTCCAAAGAACTTCCATGAAGTTCTTATATAATGAATTTACTTAAGAATGAGAGTCCCAGGTGGCACTAGTGGTAGAGAACCTGCCTGCCAATGCAGGAGACATAAGAGACCCTGGTTCAGTCCCTGGGTTGGGAAGATCCCCTGAAGGAGGGCATGGCACCCACTCCACTATTGCTGCCTGGAGAATCTGATGGACAGAGAAGCCTGGTGGGCTACAGTCCATAGGGTTGCAAAGAGCTGGACACGACTGGACGTGACTTAGCACACCCATGTGCACGCTCAAGAACTGGGCGCTAGGGGAGGGTTACTCTGTCACCAGGATTTTTATACAATTTTTGTTTTATTTTTGCAAATTGCGTTCTTCTTCATAACCTCCTCCAGGTCCTCTCTCTTCCCTCTCTTGTCTATCTTCTTTTTCATCTGCCCTCATCCTCCCCAAAGAACCAGAAATCCCTCCTCATTTTACAGGCAGATCAGTTTAATCCACTGAAAACTAGGTAACAGCCAAGGCTTAAGCCTTGGGGTTCACATCTTCTCACTAAGGACTTAACAGCTATTTTCTCAAAATGTGTCCCCTCTAATGAAAATTCAAGTGCCAGCTATGATAATAGCAGGGGCGATCACGGCGGTAGTGTCATTCTGTCTCAATACCCTGGTGCGCTGATTCATGTGCTTTGGACTTTCTGTCATCACTGATTTTCAACCAGCCTCTTTTTAGTGCTGAGGTTATGGAAGTGACTCAGGGGCCCCCAGGCAAGAACAGAGTAGCTGAGCAGGGGAGGATCCAGGAGCCCTAGGTTCACCTAAAACAGACAGAGGATTAGATGGTCGGATGGCATCCCCAACCTGATGGACATGAGTTTGAGCAAGCTCTGGGAGTTGGTGATGGACAGAGAAGCCTGGTGTGTTGCAGTCCATGGGGTCAGAGTCAGACATGACTGAGCAACCGAGCTAAAACCAGAGCAGTGCAGTGTATCTGCCTTACACAATGGAGTTCTATGTGTGAAATACTTTTGAAGAGAAAGGTCATGATGCTAAAAATAGCTCATAACCTCCTGAAGAAGGAAATGAGAAACCACAGAGGAATTTTAAGCAAGGAAGTGGGAAGCTTTAATCCACTGCAGAGAGAGAGGAGAGGCTCTGGGGTCAGGAACCCCAGTGAGGAGGTTAACACAGAAGCCAGGAGGATGCCAAGAGCCTACCTCGAGGTGGGAGAAGGCAGAACAGAGCTATATCTGAGGAACAGTCACAGGACATGGTGATCAGCTTGACTGGGGTCTGCCTGACTTTGAGGTCTAAGGCAGAGGAAGGCATTGTGTACCTGTAAACTTTCTAACCTGGTAACTAGGTGAACGTGGGCACAATTATTGAAAGGAGTGACTGCGGTAGCACTTGATTTTGGAGGGTAGGTGGGAATCTTTGTTGTTCAGCCACTCAGTTATGACCAATTCTTTGCGATCCCGTGGACTGCAGTACCCCAGGCTTCCCTGTCCTTTGCTGTCTCCCAGAACTTGCTCAAACTCAGGTCCATAGATATGATGACACCATCCAACCATCTCATCCTCTGTCACACCTTTCTCCTCCTGCCTTCAATCTTTCCCAGCATCAGAGTCTTTTCCAATGAGCTGGCTCTTCACATGACGTAGGAATCTAGATTCAATTATTCATTTATTTATTTGGCTGTGCTGCGCCTTAGATGTGGCATGAAGGATCTTCAATCTTCCTTGCAGCATGCAGGATATTCAGCTGCCACATGTGGGATCTAGTTCCCTGACCAGGGATTTAACCCAGGCTCCCTGCAATGAGCTTCTCTGAATCTGGTCCCTGCATGGAATCTTAGCCACTGGACCACCAGGGAAGTCCCTAGGTTCAATTTTTAATACTTTTAAATCATTATGCTTTTTTTAACCCTAACTCTATGCTTGTTGTAGAAGTTTAGTAACTGGGTATTGTTACTTAAAAGAGAGATTGACTTAGAAGTCACCAGTGTTAAAGAACCACTGCAAGTCATGAAGTAGGAATGATGTGGAATATGAAGCAAAGACTCTTGCACATGAGATACTGGGCAAGTACATATTTAGTGTCAGCAGAGGAAGCTGGGGGCAGTGCTGGGAGGGAAGAGTAAGAGAGGCAAGAACCACATGGATGGTTCTGGAAGCTAAGAGAAGAGAAGGTTGAAGTAGACAGCTGAGCCAAATAGCAAATAAAGTTATGCAGGTTGCAGCCTGGATTTGATGCTTAGACTGATGTTAGTGAAATATTTAGAAGATCTAGGAAGGTGATGGCAGCAGACAACAGGTGAGCAAAGGTGTGACTCAGTTCAGTTCAGTCATGTCCGACTCTTTGTGACTCCATGAATCGCAGCACGCCAGGCCTCCCTGTCCATCACCAACTCCCAGTTTACTTAAACTCATGTCCATCGAGTCGGTGATGTCATCCAGCCATCTCATCCTCGGTCATCCCCTTCTCCTCCTGCCCCCAATCCCTCCCAGCATCAGAGTCTTTTCCAATGAGCCAACTCTTCACATGAATTGGCCAAAGTACTCAAAGTACTTGAAGTATTGACCAAGTATGACCAAGGTGTGACTAGGAGATGACAAAAAGACAAAGGGAAGGAGAGGGGAGAATGATGAGTATGACCATTTTGAAAACAGTTGTAGGCAGAAGGGAAGGAGTGAGGGGAAGACAGGCAACAGTCAAAGAAAAAGAGGGCTTGTCTGATGAACAAGGGAATCAAAGGGAGTTTGAATAAAAGGGATTATAAGTATCAGGGGAAAAACTCACTTTGGAGAGGGCTATATCTCTACAAGAAGATTAAGATAAAGACAAGCTGGGAGGTTGTTTGGAATATTAAGTCTTTTTTTTTTTTTAATTTACAAAGCTCTTTTCATCAATTCATTTCTAAAATGGTGCAAAGCGAGAAACTGGGTGGGGAAACTCATGACATCCAATATGCCTCATCATCACATTACGATGTGTTCTTCAAAGCAAGTAGTGGTATTTCATTCAAACATGGAGAAAATCTTAATAGGATCAGCCTAGGGACTGCAGGGAGCCTAATGATTATCAGAGAGTTTAGCACTTGGCTGTCTTCTTGACTGAGATCCATGAAGTCCTGGGGTTGGATTAGGAGTGGGTGCTGCCAGGAAATCCAACCAGTCCATCCTAAAGGAAATCAGTCCTGAATATTCATGAAAGGACTGATGCTGAAGCTGAAGCTCAAATCTTTGGCCACCTGTTGCAAAGAACTGACTCATTGGAAAAGACCTTGATGCTGGGTAAGATTGAGGGAAGGAAGAGAAGGGGGCAATAGAGGATGAGATGATTAGATAGCATCACCAATGGATATGAATTTGAGCAAAATCTGGGAGATAGTGGAGGACTGAGGAGACTGACATGCTACAGTCCACGGGGTCCCAAAGAGTCTGATACAACTTAGCAATTGAACAACAACAAGCCCTCTGGCAGAGACAAATGAATTTAGTTTAAAAAAAAAAAAAACAGATTGTTGGAGTCCTTCAGACAGTCTCTGATCCTGTATCTCAGTTGGAACAAATGAAGAATAATAAAGTTTGCATCTCTGCATCAACACGGAAGCAGCCATCTGAAAAAAAATAAAATAAAATAAAATGAGATGTTAAAAAATAAGCTCCGTGATCCACACATTTCTATGCAAGTATATCTGACATTTATTTCTCACTGAGATGAGAACAGAAGCCAGTTAAGTCCTGTGTAGATGTGGTCCAAACCAGATATTACCCAAGGGTAGTTTGTCTTCATGAACCTCAGTCTAGAAAATAGATACTCAAATAGTCACTCTTTCTCTTGGGAGGGTTGGGGAAGGTGGATGGGGCGGTAGGCAGAGCAGGCCCAGCGCTCACTGGATGGAGGAGGAGGCTGTGAAGGTAGAGTTGCAGTGGAGGTTTAGTTTACTGATCACAGGAGCACACTCAAGAGAGTTTTTAGTTCCACCTAGCTGGTTTAGTTCAAGCGGAAACCTGGTGACAAGTGGGGACTTGGTTATGACTTCATAGTCCACTCAGCTAGGCTTCCGCCCTAGGAGGGTTAACCAGCAGACTTTCTCACTTGATAATCTCCTTTTACAGACAGAGAAAACCGCTTTATTAAAAATTAATGCAGCAACAATAAAGCACCCTATGTGTTTAAAGAATGTACATATAAACAGAAAGTAAGATTTTAAAGAGTCAAACACTTAGGTATAACCGGATTTTCTTTATTTCTTTTTTTTTGGTTGCTTTAGTTTCTATAAAAACACTACTGGAATGATCAGCTGCATAGTCTGATAAGGCCCTCATGAGAAATACTGGTTAAAAATGGTCATTTTTGCATACTTCACGTCTACCTGTAATTTTTAGTTGTAGCCCAGTTCAGTTAGTGTCAGTGAAAGATCCACATGCCTTACCCAGCTATGTCACCAATGGGTCTTTTGAGAATAACAGTTCCTATCCTCTTAGGAAAAGTCTGATAATTCTGTGAGCAAAGCAAAAGCAACTACGTTGTTGCTGCGTAGTCGCTCAGTCGTGTCTGACTCTTGCTACCCCATGGACTCAGGCTCCTCTGTCCATGGGATTTCCCAGGCCGAATACTGGAGTGTGTGGCCATTTCCTTCTCCAGAGTATTTTCCTGACTCAGAGATGGAAGCCACATCTCTTGTGTCTCCTGCTAAAGTAGCTATAAACATGGCTAATTAATTAATCATGACAATTTTAAACAAACTTCTAAAGGCTAGTCCACCAGCAACAGCCTCTCGCTTCTGAAATAGGCCAGTTGGCAATACCCTTACTCCAGTGCCGCCTTCCTGAAAGTCAGTTAATCAGAACTAGCCTCACTTGAGTAACCAAGCTTCCTCTACTTAATGTCAGCAGGTCCCCAATTGCTACTGCTTTGCAATGCCTTCCAGCCCTCCAACTGCAGACTCTCCAAACTCTGTAGAAACTCAGCTCTCACCTTTATCCTCTGTATTAGTCCACTAGGGCTGCTATCATGAAATACCATACACTGGCTGGCTTACAAACCAAAGAAATATATTTCCCATAGTTCCGAAGGTTGGAAGTTCAAGATCAGGGTGCCAGCACAGTCAGACAAGGTCCCTCTTTCAGACTGAGGACTTCCTGTGTCTCCATATGGGGGAAAGGGGAGGGGTGTTACATCCTCATGACTTAAGCACCTCCCAAAGATCCTGCATACAAATAGTATCACCTTTAGAAGTTATGATTTTTATCTTAAATATAAATAATTTACTATTATTTTTGCACTTACAAACATATTTTTAAATTTTATTATTGGTGTATAATTGCTTTACAATGTTGTGTTTCTGCTGTATGACAATGTGAATCGGCTATACATATACATATATCCCCTCCCTCTCGAGTTCCCCTTCCACCCCACCGCATCCCACCCCTCTAGGTCATCACAGAGCGCTGAGCTGAGCTCTCTCTACAATATAGCAGCTTCCTGCTAGCTATCTATTTTACAAAGGGTAGTGTAGCTATGTAGATCTTAATCTCCCTATTTATTCCACCCCTACTTCCCCACCTGTGCCCACATGTCTGTTCTCTAAGTCTTCGTCTCTGTTCGACAGTTAGGATTTTGACATATCAATTTGTAGGGGATACAAACACTTAGATCATAGCACTTCCTGAATCTGCAACTTGTACATATAACTCTTTCTTGTTCATGAAAGCAGTGATTTGGCTCTTTGTTTCATATGCTGAGAGGTTGTTCCATTGTTCAGGGCTCTTAGTTGCCTCAGTAAGAGAGAGAGTCAAGCTCTGGGCTGAGGTGCTTGAAGCTGTGACAGACACAGATACAAATACAGCTGGGCATTTCAGTTACACTCTTTTGTGAGAACTTTCTCAGCTGACCCCCAAAGCACCTTGGTCCCTTGTCTGGTCTGCCTCAATTTTTCCATTCTTCTGAGCCTACAATATGCTACCAATTTCCCATCTAATGTAAAATATATTGATAAGAATAAGAAGCCATTTGGGAATTGGCATGGGGCGGAAGAATACACACACATACACACACACACACACACATATACTATAGTAGAACACAGCAGATAAAAATGATCTTTAATCTCTCCATGACTTTGTTTCCCCATGATAAAATGATGACGATTTTTTAAAGATTGTTTTTATGTCTTTATTTGCTGCAATATCATTCTGCTTTATGTTTTGGTTTCCCATACTCCCTGCTTTGGAAGGCAACATTTTAACTACTGGACTGCCAGGGAAGTCCTGAAATGCTGATAATTGAAACTACTGTCTTCCCAAGGTGAAATTAAATAACGTACGCAAAGCATCTCATTCAGTGCCTGGGAGAGAAGCTAAGTTTAATAATGATGGTCTTATTTTTTCTAGGCATCTTTCAGTTCCCGAAGGTTTGACTTTCTTTAGTACCTTCGCTTTCAGTTCTGTTTTGCGTCTATTGAGCAGTAAATCTCAATCATGGCTACGCATTTGCAATGCCTGTTAATCTAAAGATAACAACAAAAACCCGAGTGATGTTGATTTAGTAGGTTTGGAGTGGGGCTTAAGCATTTGTATTTTTCAAATGCCATGTGTGGGTGATTCTGATGTGCATCCAGACTTAGAAAAGATGAGCCCTGACTCCAGGCTCAAAGGGAAGAAGAGAATCATTGTGTGTCTTCCCAGCTGTCTGATGCTATTAACCGGGCAGGAAGAACATGCGGCTAAGGAGACGCGGCTAAGTGTCAGTGCTCTCTCCTGTGTCTGCAGTATAAGACTTTCCATATATTAGGCTTAAATAAATGTTGGCTGAAGTCTAGAAACGAAAATCTATTTTCCTTGGATGAATCTCTTGGGTATGTAAATACTGAGAACTGCATTCCCTCTCCATAACTTAACCTAGACCTCTCTCCTGATACCCAGACCTGTGGGCCATTCCACAAGAGTCTATTGCAGACTCAGTTCAACTGCACTCTGCCTCACTGGTTTTGAACCTGGCTCTCTGCTTGACTGACTCCGTGTCTTTAGTTTTTCCCTATATCTCATAGGATCAGTGTGAAGATCCTATGAGATTAATATTTGGAAGTGAATAAATAAATATATATTTATATATATCTCAATAATGTCTGTATATCCATCTATCAATCATCTATCTGTGAATAGCATATATATATATTATATATAAATAAATATGGTTATTACATTTTTTATTTTGGACTTACCTGCTGGCTCAGCAGTAAAGACTCTGCCTGCAGTGCAGGAGATGGATTGATCCCTGGGTCAGGAAGATCCCCTGGAGGAGGAAATGGCAACCCACTTTGGATTCTTGCCTGGGAAATGCTATGGACAGAGCAGCCTGGTGGGCTACAGTCCATGAGGTTACAAAGAGTTGGACAGGCCTGAGGGACTGAGCACACACACACGCATGTGTATCATTGAGTTTATTAATCGCTTATGCAAATCCGCTGTCCTCAGCTGGTCCCTATCTAGTGATGGTAGCACCAGACTGATGACTCCATGCAAACGCCTGGAAGTCATCTTGGCCTTCTCCCTCCAGTCACGTCCTCCACACCTTCTAACAGCTAGCATTGGTCGTATATTCTTTGTAACGTTCTTCCTTAAGAATCTTCTTTCTATTTGCCCATTTGTTAGGTTGGGTCAGGTCTTCGTTGTGGCATGCAGGCTCTTTGTTGCGGTGTGGGGCTCGTCTAGTTTGTGGCACTGACAGCTCTGTAGTTGTGGTGCACGGGCTTAGGTGCCCTGTGGCACGTGGTCCTTAGTTCTCTGACCAGGGACCAAACTCAAGTCCCCTGCATTGGAAGGCACATTTTAACCACTGGATCACCAGTGAAAATCCCTTGACCACGTTTTTCTTACTATCTCCCAGTGTGGGCCAACATTGACTCTTCCCTGAACTCCTACAATTGTCTCTGATCAGGTGTCCTGTCTCCAATCTACCCATTGCAGAGTGTAGCTTGCCTGCAAACTCATCATCCCAAACAGCAGAGAGGATTAATGTTATTGCCCTGCTTAAAACTTTTACTGAGTTCATTTGCCCTTAGCCGCTAATCTAAAGCACTTTACATATTGAATATATACCTTTGGTCACTGTTTACAAGCCTCAACTGGTTGACACCCTCCTTGAACCTTGTGCCCCATTGATTTTTTTAAATTAATTAATTTTTTCTGCATTGGGTCTTTGTCGCTGTGCTCATATTTTATTTGTAGTGAGTGGGGGCTACTCTAGGTGTGGTGCAAGGGCTTCTCATTGTAGTGGCTTCTCCTGTTGCAGAGACCAGGCTCTAGTTGTGTGGGCTTCAGCAGTTTTAGCACAGAGGCTCAATGTTGAGGTCCATGGGCTCAGGCTGCCCCTCAGCATGTGGGATTGTCCCAGACCAGAGACTGAACCCGAGTTCCCTGCATTGGAAGGCAGATTCTTAACCACTGGACCAGCAAGGAAGTCCTTTCCCCATTGATTCGAGCCTCCCTTTGGTTTTCAGTTGCTTCATGCTTCTCTGAGCTCTGTCCAATGAATGAAATGCTCTCCATCTGGGACATTCTCACTATGAATGCAAAATGAAGTATGTGTGATATATGAGCATTGGAACCTAAAGAAAGTGTTGATTATCTTAAGTACACCCTCTTGTTCTAAATCCTCACTCCCTGTGATAAAAGTCCTTACCTCCTAGGTTGGTGAAGATGAAGCCAGTGATGCATGGTCTTGATCCACTCTTTATTTGCATCAGCAAGCTCCAGCTACTGCCAAGATAGAATCTCCCCAATCCATTTATGTTCTGGGTGCTCATGGAAATACTCCCCTAATCTGCACTCAGTACTTTCCTAGTCTCTTATTATGATATATCCACACAATTATGCCTTGATTTGCTTTCTTTGATTTCTGCCTATGATTCTTGGATTTGACACTTGGATTTTTTTCCCCACTCCTTTATTTAAACGTTGAGGCTTCCCTGGTGGCTCAGACAGTAAAGAATCCACCTGCAATGTGGGAGACCCAGGTTCGATCCCTGGGTAGGGAAGTTCCCCTGGAGAAGGAAACTGTAACTGATACAGTATTCTTGCCTGAAGAATCCCATGAACAGTGGAGTCTTGCAGGCTACAGTCCATGGGGGGATACAGCCTTTTTGAAGGACAGCAGCACGGACCCAGTTTTATTCAGCATAGTCCATGGGGGTCACAAAGAATTGAACACAACTGAAGAACTAAGCACACGCATTTAAAACTTAGCATTTCACACTGAGCTTTGGATTATTCTTGGCACCTGGAGTAGGATTCAGTAGGAATCCTCAAGTTCTCCTCTAGCCCCACAAAACCCAACCCACAGCAATACCCTGGCAAACAGGCCATGCCTGCTCTGATTCCTCTTGGAGTTTAAAAAGTAAGACATTAATTGTTGATTTCCAGATGATTCTTCCAGAATGTGATCTGTATCAGCAGGCTTAAAGCTGAACTTAATTTTCTTAATAGCAAAAGAAAAAAATGTTCAAGTTATAAGAAGTATCTGTGTGTGTGAGCATGCACGCATAAACCTCTAAATGAGAACAAGAAATATGAACCTAATTGTAGCACTAATAATGAAGGAAATCTTGCCAGACAAATTTCAACTTCATTATTGGCTTTAATAAGCAAATGAGAGAACAAATAGAATACAGTGGATGTCCCTGGTCTTGACTTTATTAACACATTGCACAGAGCACTTCACGAAACGATAGCCCATCAGGGCATTTCAATCAGCATGGAGGTGAACAGTTGCAGCAGCCAAGAGCTGGCTGGTTGCATAAAAAGGGAAGGTGGTAGAAATGACAGCCTTTTTGAAGGACAGCAGCATGGACCCTGTCTTATTCAGCACAGTTCCTAATGATGTGGAAGGGAGAGTACACAGTATATTAATTAAACTTGACAAGGATGCTGATTTGATTAGCAGAGTGAACTTGGAGAGCACAGAAACACAGTTAGGAAATACGAATTAAAGAATACAGTTTGGAAAAATACAAATAGTGCATTTTGGTAGAAATAAGCCATTAGGAAAATACTTAGGGGTCCCATCACAGGAACTAGGACACATTTAGGAAAATACAGATGAAAATGCCACATTTGTTTTCATTCCCCAAGGAGGGCATGGAGCATCGCTCCTCATGCATCCCTGAAGGCTAACCACTGTACCCCCTTAATAAGGCTTCAGCAGAAGGATTTCTTACTGAGATGAAGACACTTTGGAACTGATACTTTCCATGTATTTTACCTGAGAGGCCCTTTATATTAGCGACATCTCACACTCATTGCAGTTCTAACAAAATACTTGTCAAACTTCTGGATCATTGCACACTTTTAAAGGGACAAAAGATTTCTCTTCAGAGTCAAACTCTTCCTCCCCTGCCTTTTTCATCCCTATTCAGCCAAGAATTTTCTAACAGGGTTTGGAACTGCCTTGGGGTGGGAGTTCATGTCTACCTTATCGAGTACACGTAAGAAGTTTCTAAAATAATCAGAACCTTGCTTTCATGTCGCCTAATAATATTTCTTTTCCTGGCTTTTTATATTGTTGTTTGGTCTCTCAGTTGTGTCCAACTCTTCGCAACCCCATGGACTGTAAGCTGGCCAAGCTCCTCTGTCCATGGGATTTTCCCAGGCAAGGGTACTGGAATGGGTTGCCATTTCCTTCTCCAGGGGATCTTCCTGACCCAGGGATTGAACTCAAGTCTCCTGCAAGGGCAGGTGGGTTCTTCAGCACTTTTTATAATGATCCTGCCAAGACTATTCATTCTGGGAACGTCATAATGAACTTTGGCTTGTTCCTTTCTTTTGCATACTATCTTGCAAACACGAGATTATTTTCTTAAGTCTTCTTCTACAGATACATTTTTGTCCAGATTTCTTTTTTTATTATTTTTTTATTTCTTCTTTCCTTTCTTGCAGTGTCATGCAAGATGCTGGATTCTAGTTTCTCAGAACCAGGGATCGAACCAGCATCCCTTGCAGTGAAAGCCCAGGCTTTTAACCATTGGACCATCAGGAAAATCCTTCCCAGATATCTTTCTTGACTCTCACATAAGTTCTGTAAGGTAGGGGGCCTTGTGTGCAGGGTTTTATTCACTATTTTTCCACAAACTATCTTTAAAAGGCAATAATTAAGCTCTCTGAACTTCCATTTCCATCAGTTCAGTTCAGTCGCTCAGTCGTGTCCGACTCTTTGTGACCTCATGAATTGCAGCAATCCAGGCCTCCCTGTCCATCACCAACTCCCGGAGTTCACTCAGACTCACGTCCATTGAGTCCGTGATGCCATCCAGCCATCTCATCCTCTGTCGTCCCCTTCTCCTCCTGCCCCCAATCCCTCCCAGCATCAGAGTCTTTTCCAATGAGTCAACTCTTCACATGAGGTGGCCAAAGTACTGGAGTTTCAGCTTGAGCATCATTTCTTCCAAAGAAATCCCAGGGTTGATCTCCTTCAGAATGGACTGGTTGGATCTCCTTGCAGTCCAAGGGACTCTCAAGAGTCTTCTCCAACACCACCGTTCAAAAGCATCAATTATTCAGACCTCAGCCTTCCTCACAGTCCAACTCTCACATCCATACATGACCACAGGAAAAACCATAGCCTTGACTAGATGGACTCTAGTTGGCAAAGTACTGTCTCTGCTTTTGAATATACTATCTAGGTTGGTCATAACTTTTCTCCCAAGGAGTAAGCGTCTTTTAATTTCATGGCTGCAGTCACCATCTGCAGTAATTTTGAAGCCCATAAAAATAAAGTCTGACACTGTTTCCACTGTTTCCCCATCTATTTCCCATGAAGTGATAAAAAACTGGAAATAGAACTGCCTTATGATCCAGCAGTCCCACTGCTGGGCATACACACTGAGGAAACCAGAATTGAAACAAACACATTTACCCCGATGTTCATCACAGCACTGTTTATAATAGCCAGGACATGAAAGCAACCTAGATGTCCATCAGCAGATGAATGAATAAGAAAGCTTTGGTACATATACACAATGGAGTATTACTCAGACATTAAAAAGAATACATTTGAATCAGTTCTAATGAGGTGGATGAAACTGGAGCCAATTATACAGAGTGAAGTAAGCCAGAAAGAAAAACACCAATAGAGTATACTAATGCATATACATGGAATTTAGAAAGATGGTAAGATAATCCTGTATGCAAGACAGCAAAAGAGACACAGATGTATAGACCAGTCTTTTGGACTCTGTGGGAGAGGGAAAGGTAGAATAATTTGGGAGAATGGCACTGAAACATGTGTAATATCATGTAAGAAATGAATTGCCAGTCCAGGTTTGATGCAGCATACAGGATGCTTGGGGCTGGTGCACTGAGATGACCCAGAGGGATGGTGTGGGGAGGAGGGTGGGAGGGGGTTTCAGAATGGGGAAAACATGTACACCCATGGCAGATTCATGTTGATGTATGGCAAAACCAATACAATATATCAAAGTAATTAGCCTCCGACTAAAATAAATAAATATAAATTTAAAAAAATAAAAGAAGAGGTGGCACGAATACACAGAAGAACCATACAAAAAAGATCTTCACAACACAGATAATCATGATGGTGTGATCACTCACCCAGAGCAAGACATCCCGGAATGTGAGGTCAAGTGGCCTTAGAAAGCATCACTACGAACAAAGCTAGTGGAGATGATGGGATTCCAGATGAGCTATTTCAAATCCTGAAAGATGATGCTGTGAAAGTGCTACACTCAATATGCCAGCAAATTTGGAAAACTCAGCAGTGGCCACACGACTGGAAAAGGTCAGTTTTCATTTCAATCCCAAAGAAAGGCAATGCCAAAGAATGCTCAAACTACCGCAGAATTGCACTTATCTCACACATTCGTCAAATAATGCTCAAAATTCTCCAAGCCAGGGTTCAGCAACACATGAACCATCAACTTGCCGATATTCAAGCTTGATTTAGAAAAGGCAGAGGAACCAGAGATCAAATTGCCAATATCCGCTGGAGCATGGAAAAAGCAAGAGAGTTCCAGAAAAACATCTATTTCTGCTTTATTGACTATGCCAAAGCCTTTGACTGTGTGGATCACCATAAACTATGGAAAATTCTGAAAGAGATGGTAATACCAGACCACCTGACTCGCCACTTGAGAAACCTATATGCAGATCAGGAAGCAACAGTTAGAACTGGACATAGAACAACAGACTGGTTCCAAACAGGAAAAGGAGTATTTCAAGGCTGTATATTGTCACCCTGCTTACTTAATTTCTAGCAGAGTACATCATGAGAAATGCTGGGCTGGAAGAAGCACAAGCTGGAATCAAGATTGCCAGGAAAAATATCAATAACCTCAGATATGCAGATGACAGCACCCTTATGGCAGAAAGTGAAGAATAATTAAAAAGCTTCTTGATGAAAGTGAAAAAAGAGAGTGAAGAAGTTGGCTTAAATCTCAACATTCAGAAAACGAAGATCATGGCATCTGGTCCCATCATTTCATGGCAAATAGATGGGGAAACAGTGTCAGACTTTATATGTTTGGTCTCCAAAATCACAGCAGATGGTGATTGCAGCCATGAAATTAAAAGATGCTTACTCCTTGGAAGAAAAGTTATGACCAACCTAGATACCATATTCAAAATAGAAGACATTACTTTGCCAACAAAGGTGCATCTAGTCAAGGCTATGGTTTTTCCAGTGGTCATGTATAGATATGAGAGTTGGACTGTGAAGAAAGCTGAGCTCTGAAGAATCGATGTTTTTGAACTGTGTTTTTGGAGAAGACTCTTGAGAGTCCATTGTACTGCATGGAGATCCAACCAGTCCAATATAAGAGAGATCAGTCCTGGGTGTTCTTTGGAAGGAATTATGCTAAAGCTGAAACTCCAGTACTTTGGCCACCTCATGCGAAAAGTTGACTCATTGGAAAAGACTCTGATGCTGGGAAGGATTGGGGGCAGGAGTAGAAGGGGACAACAGAGAATGAGACGGCTGGATGGTACCACTGACTCAATGGATATGAGTTTGAATGAACTCTGGGAGTTGGTGATGGACAGGGAGGCCTGGCGTGCTGTAATTCATGGATTTGTAAGGAGTCAAACGTGACTGAGTGACTGAACTGAACTGAACTGAACTGAGGTACATTTTCAAAGGAAATGAAATCACTATCTTGAAGAGATATATGTATTCCATGTTTACTGCAGCATTATTCAAAGTAATGAAGACATGAAAACCTAAGTGTCCTTCAACAAATGAATGATAAAGAAATGAGATCCATATAAACAATGGAGTAGATTCAGCCACATACCAAAAAAAAAAAGAGGAAATCGTGTCATTTGAAACAACATGGAGGCATTATATTAAGTGAAATATGTCAAGCAGCAAGTGAAAAATACTTTGTGATCCCAGGTGAATGTGGATTCTAAAATCTTTTAATTCATAGAAACAGAGTAAAATGGTGGTTGTGGGGGGCTGAGGAGTAAGTGAACTGGTAATTCATCAGTCAGAGTACAAACTTTTAGTTATAAGATGAATAAGTTCCAGTCATTTAAGGTACAGCATGGTGACTACATTTAACAGTACTGTATAATTTGAAAATTGCTATGAAAGTAAAGCTGTAACGTTCTTTTCAAAACAACAGAATGATAATTTTCTGAGCTGAAGGATGTGTTAACTAACTTTATTGTGGTAAGAATTTTGCAGAATATATATATAATATATATATATATCTATCCAGTCACCACATTTTAGACTTAAACTTACACAATAATATGTGTCAATTATATCTCAACAAAGCTGGCTTAACTAAAGAAAAAGCATAACCAAGTAATTTCTGATTTCTCTATATTCTTCCCTTTGACTGTGCTACACATTCATCATGGGCAGCAAAGAAGACTTTAAAAAAGCTGGAGCAAGTGTCTCACAGGTTCCAAAAACCCAGTTTGTAAAAAGCAAAATCACAATGAGCTCCAACCCACCTCTTCTAGTTTCCTTTTGGAATAAGAGACATTATGTTTACTGTCACTATAAGAATATCACTGAAAGAAAAAACAGGATGGTAACCTACTTTAATTTTTTATTCACATTTGGTGCATCTTCTAAGATCCTTTGTTGTCAATCCTTTTTCCCAGAGTTGAGGTTTAAGATCTTTGTCCTGTTAGGAGCATTCTCTGTACATAAATGATAGATCATTTAAAGGGCATTATTAAGCAGTGGTGGAGAAGGCAATGGCACCCCACTCCAGTACTCTTGCCTAGAAAATCCCATGGACGGAGGAGCCTGGTAGGCTGCAGTCCATGGGGTCGCGAAGAGTAGGTACGACTAAGTGTCTTCACTTTCACTTTCCACTTTCATGCATTGGAGAAGGAAATGGCAACCCACTCCAGTGTTCTTGCCTGGAGAATCCCAGGGACGGTGGAGCCTGATAAGCTGCCGTCTATGCGGTTGCACAGAGTCAGACACGACTGAAGGGACTTAGCAGCAGCAGCAGCAGCAGCAGCAGCAGAATCCTCCTAACAAACCCAGTAGCATGCTCTATTTGTGCAATTGAGTTTCCAAGTTTCCATTCTTATCCTTCATCTTCACGATTATAAGATATTTTCACAGGTATCTTCTTCTTATACTTGATATATCTCATATAAAGTATTCACTGTAATAATTTTCTACTGCCACCATAACAAATTACCACAAGCTCATCAGCTTAAACAAATTTATTATCTTGGATTTCTGTTGGTTGGATATTAGGATGTCTGCTGGGCTGTTCTTTCCTGAATGTTCTAGGTGAGAAATGTCTCCTTGCCTTTTTCCAACTTCTAGAGATCACCAACATCCCTTAGGTTTTCTTCTCCTTTCCTCATCTTCAAAGCCAGCAATATCAACATTTCTTGGACCTTCTGTCCATTGTCATATCTATCTCTAACATTAGCCAGGAAAGGTTTTTCTTTTATTTAAAGGAGTCGTGATTAGATTCAGCCAACTGGATAACCCAGGGCAATTTCCCATATCGCTACTCACATCTGCAAAGACCCTTTGACTTTTTTGCCATGTGAAATAACAATACACAGCTTCCAGGAATCATGCTAGGACATTTTTAGAGGGTTAATAAAACTCAGATGCTGAATTCCATACATACATTTAAAAACTTTAATCTTATTCAACTCATATTTACAAACAAATTCATATATTTCTAACAACCAGTTTGACAAATTTTCTTCTGATCAAGATGAACTCAATAAAATACTTGATTTGAAATTCAATTAACATTTTCTAAGAAAAGCAGAGGTTGTTCAACTGGTGCATTTAAAAGGTTTGCTTGGAAACAAGTACATCTATATCCTCTTTTAGAAATCATTAGAATGGATAAAGATGTAAATTATAATAAAATGATCAAAGGGAAGACTGGCTGCATCTGGCTCTCTGCTTTGGAAGCTCAGGGATGCTCTTCTTTCTATTTTCAGGGATAATCAGTCCCTGAGGGACTGCCTTATGCTAACTAAACAGTGGAGACTGAAGGGAAAAAAAAAAAAAAAAACCAGATTGCAATTTTATTAATTAAAGTGAGAAATAAAGTTGTCATAAGACCTGAAATTCAGAACTTATGTCAGATCAAGCAGTAGATCTTCATACTCCAGTTATGCTACATGGAAGTCATATTATTATCAGTAGTCACTCTGTTGTAGTAACTTAAATAATTTTCTCAGCAGCATAATATTCAATAAGCAGCTCCTTTTAGTTTTATTATAGGATACACACGTGGAAGTCCCAACATCAACACAAGTGAGTTTAAAGTGAAAAAAAAAAAAAAAAAAAGAGGCTTGAAAATAATTAAACAAATCATAGCTTCCAGAATGACAAATATCCATTCAGTTTATATTTTATTGAATACAAAATATTCAAATGGATTCACAAAATATGGGTAAGGAGGGGTAAGAAAATTAGTGGTTGGTTGAGCGCAGCATATTAGAGCCAATGTGGACAAAGAGAAACATGGAAACAAGATGTGTAAATTAACCAAAAAGTCTCTTCAATAAATCTTGCAATGCATCATCTGCCTTGTTGCCAGTCATACTGAGTTTAAGACCTCTTTGTCATAACATAACATAACCCTTATAAATATCCCTTGCTGTTTGCAATGGCACATTTCAATGTACAATATCTGAAAGTCAAATAGATGGTTGAGATGCAATTTTAATTTTTCATCTCCTTCTCTTTTCCCCCTAGCCTCTGTCTTTGAAGGCCTTTTGCTACTCTTCTCCAATTTGGACATTGATTGTTAAATTGTTATTTTCCTGGACTTTAAACCTAGCTTGGTAAGTGAGTGAAAGTTGCTCAGTCATGTCTGACTCTTTGCGACCCCATGGCTTGTCCATGGAATTCTCCAGGCCAGAATACTGGAGTGGGTAGCCTTTCCCTTCTCCAGGGGTTCTTCCCAACCCAGGGATCAAACCCAGGTCTCCCGCACTGCAGGTGGGTTCTTTATCAGCTGAGCCATAAGGTAAAGGATATTTCATTCAACCCTTAAAAATACAGAAATAGAATTTCCATGCAATAGAAGGTGCTGATTACTTTTTGAAGACTCTCAACCTTATTAGGATTTACATTTTAAAAAGTATGTCCAAATTAAACAGTTGATATTAATAATATGTATAATGCTATCATTGGCAAAGCTGCAGCTCAGTGGGTAAAGAATCTGCCTGATACAGGAGACAGTTTTGATCCCTGGGTCAGAAAGATCCTCTGATGGGAGCATATAGCAACCCACTCCAGTATTCTTGCCTAGAAAATCCCATGAACAGAGGAGCATGGCAGGCTGTGATCCATAGAGTTACAAAGAGTCTGACGTGACTGAAGTTACTGAGCATGCATACATTCACGCCGTTGGCAAAATTTAATACAGGTCTAAGAAGGTTTCTAATTTTTGCCAAGTATTGTGCTCATATAAGATAATAAAGAATAATACAAATGAATCTTTTAAAAATGGATATTTTTATTAATTTGTGTATTTTTTGAAATAAAATCTGGAAATATGAGAGGTATTGAGGAAATGTAATATATTATATATATATATATAATATATATATTTCATATATACCTAAGAGAAACTACAGTAGTATAGAACACAAAATTGTTTTTATAAAATTATTTTTAAACTTACTTTGAAAAATATGAGTACATACTTAGGAAGCTCAGTAAAAGAGGTAAATACTTCAGATGACAGTGTGGTTTTCTATTCAGCATGATTGCTTGAGGTAAGTAAGATTTTTTTTAATTAATTTTTATTTTTTTAGTTTGTTTTGCTTTACAATACTGTATTCGTTTTGCTACACATCGACATGAATCAGCCATGAGTGTACATGAACTCCCAATCCCGACCCCCACCTCCTTTTTACTTTATTGTCCTCTTCTCCATGGCCAAACATTAAAAAAAAAAAAAAAAAAATCTCAGTTGATTCTCATTATCCTAACAAGAAATCATCTTATCTATTTTTCCAGTGTCTCCAGTTTTTAACAATTTCTGTTTCTTCAACATTAAGGTGATGTTAGAAACTAGATAGAAAGTTTGAGGAAACATCAATCACAGAGTAAAAGTTATGGTGTCAGAGGAAGTGGAATAATTTTGTACTTCCTGAAATCTAAAAGAGGTTTATAGCTTTTTTCTACTGTCACAGCCTGAATTTGATCATTTAATTACAGTAAGATGTTCTTAGAGGAGGTACATTAACCAAAAGAGAAAAACAAAAAGAATTTGTGTGGTGTTTATTTAAAACTTTAGAAGGATAATTAAAATGAATGAGTCACTATAAATCACTCTAGCCCCCAAGTTGCTCAGACCCTCTTCTTGACATATTTACAGAGTGGCAAGAAAAATAGCCTGTCTCTGAAGAGATTTTTCCTCTTCCCTTCAAGTTTTCTATTTACATTCTCACATTTAGCTTGTCAAGTCAAATGGATTAGAATTAAATTGTAAATGAGACTTAAAAAAAAAAATTTCCTCCTAAAAAAGGATGAGTGTAGTTTAAAATATTTTTACTGTTTTAGCACATTGTGTAAAAAATTGGTTTAAAAGCTCACTGATGTGAAAGTTTAGGCTATTAATAACATAAAAGCTTTATTCTTACTCTAGTAAAATTCTTAAATTTTCAACATGTTCTTTCAATTTATATTCTACAATTTAGTTTGTACAATGAAGAAAGGAGCTGCAATATGCTTGGACAACATCTATAATTAACAGTTTATCAATTTTCATTGATGATAGAGATCTAACAATGAAACAGAAAATAAAACTTTGTTCTATTATCTGAATCAAATATGTCAGTAATCCAACCACTTTAAGATCGGGATTTTTATTGACACTTTTCTTAAAAAGAAAATATTTGGCTTTTTTTAGAATAATGAGCACAGAAAACTTAGACCTATATTCCAAAGAACTAAACCTTTTTTTTTTCCAACAGTTGAATAGTAACAGAAATGTTTGTTATCTCCAACTTCCCTTAAGATGTTTGTAATAGTGAAATAAGTATACAATATTTAGAATATTTCATGCTTATTTTTCTTTCTAATTCAATATAAAGGTTGTCTACAAACAGACAGAAAAAATGATAATGCTGGTTGTCACTCCGCAATTACATAAGTAAAGCGTGAAAGAAAAAGAGACTGGGTCAGGACAGAAGAGTAGGAGCATATGGAGTTCATCTCTTCCCACAGGGACACCAACAGTACATCTACAAACTGAACAGTTCTTTCAGAGCACCTGCTGAACTCTAGCAGAGGACCTTGAACACCTAAAGGGCCAAGAAAAAAATCCTCATATAACTGAGTGAATAAAAGAGAAAAAAAAGGGGGGGGGGAATAAAAGAAAAAGTGGGATGGTACCAGTGCCCCTGGAGGAACTGGAGAGGCAAGGTTCCCACACCTGGGGAAGTTCCCTTATAGGTGAAGAGGACAGTTGGGACAAAAGGGGTGGTTCAGGGACTCTCAGAGGAAAGTGGTACAACTAAGGTCTGTGGCAAGCAGGCCAGAGTGAGATCTACACAGATGTTCCATGCTACAGCCCTGCATTCTCCAGCCTGAGATAAGTGTCTGTTAGAGTGGAAGGGGGCTGGATACTAGAAGATGGGATTTGGAGTGGAGACCTGGGGAGAGGACCTGCAGAGACAGCATGAGGAAGCAGAATAAGGATCTCTACAACCAGGAATACTCCTGAAGGAAGTCCAGATCACTATAGAAGCAAAGCACCATTGTTGAGTGATGTGTGAAGGGCAGAGCCTCTCTATCCTTAAGCACTGCTGGAGTGGGTGCCCCTCACACCCAAGTCAGCCACTGCCTCTGCCCCTTCTCACCTGGTCTGGGAGCAATTCTTGTGGGTGGTTCACAAACAGAGGTGGAGCTGATACCAAAGCTGAGCTCCAGGGGCTGTGCAACTAAGGAAGAAGAGCTGAAATATCTCTTTGCTGCTGTGCAAACCACAGATTAAAGCCCTGTGACTGTCTTAGTAAACTCAGCATTTGTGAAACATCTGAATAGGTGAGTGCTTCTGCAACTGAGACCAGGACTCCTGCTAAAGTTCATAGCTTTAGCAGCTGTGAACTCTGAGGGTATACACACATTGGGGTTGGGCTAGGTCAGAGTCTAAGCTGTCCCCATAGCACTCACAGTGGGTCCAGAATCATAATTCCTGCAATTCTAGGAACTGACATCAGTGGATCTACACTGCCTAGTGAAAACACCACCAGGCCCAACTGCCAGTATACCCAAGTTAAGGTTGGACTGAGAGCAATGCCAACAACAGAGTAACTAGTGATCTCAAAACAATGAGTGAAAAGTGACATAACAGAGTATGTACATAGATGAACAGCTTCAGAAAGGAATACTCAGTGGCTTCTCCTCTGGTGGGGATGCTCCAGTTCTGCATACCTCATGCCACAGATTAGAAACACAGATAAGAAAGTGATGTGGGGATTTCTACTTCAACAATGAAAGAACAAACACAGCTCCTGACAAGGCAGCGGCAACCACAGAGCAAAGGGAAGGCTGTTCAATAATCAGGGCAGGCTCTGGTCATCACAACACCAGTCAAACACCCTATCAATGAGCTAACAGCCAGCATACAGGGCAAAAAGAAGTGGTAGACATTCATACCAAATACAACCCTAGCAAGTGCACATGCACACACACACACACACACACACACACACCCCACACAAAATTAAACCCACACAGACTACACAGGGATGTTCCCACATAAATATAGCTGCCAAGAAAGTCTTAAGAGTTTGGTATCAGGATAAAGTATGCTTGCAAAAACTCAGCCTTGAAGGCCAGCAGAGCTGAATGCTGGAGCTCCAAAGGGCTAGGGTAACAGAGACTTCATTTTTTGAGGGTGCACTAGAACATAGCATAAAGCAGCCTATTTAGGAACCTGGAAATTTTTACATAATTAAAATAAAAAATTTACAGTTTGTATGGAAACACAAAAGACCATGAATAGCCAAAGCAGTCTTAAGAAAGAAGAGCTAAGCTAGAGGAATCAGGCTCTCTGACTTCAGACTATACTGCAAAATACAATCATCAGAACATTGTGGTACTAGCATCCAAACAGAAGTACAGATCAATGGAACAAGACAGCAAGTTCACAGATAAATCTAAACATCCAGAGTTACCTAATCTATGACAAAAGAGACAAGGATATATATTGGAAAAAAGTCTCTTCAACATGTGGTGCTGGGAAAACTGGACAGCCACATTGAAAAGAGTGAAATTAGGGCACACTCTAACACCATACACAAAGAGGAATTCAAAATGAATTAAAGACCTAGATTTAATGACAGTTAATATAAAACGCTCAGAGAAAAACATAGGCAGAACACCCTCTGGCACAAACCACAGCAAGGTCTTTTTTGTTCTACATCCTAGAGTAATGAAAATGAAACAAACAAACAAAGAAAACACAAATGTGCCCTAATTAAACTCAAACGCTCTTGCAAAGCAAAGAAAACCATAAACAAAATGAAAAGACAACCCACAAAATGGGAGAAAATATTTGCAAAGTGAATGACAAAGGATTAAACTCCAAAATACATAAGCAGCTCCTGCAACTCTATGTAAAAATTAAAGAACCCAGTCAAAAAATGAGTGGAAGATCGCCAAAAGACATGTTTCTCCAAAAACAGCATACAGATGGCCAAAAAGCACATGAAAAGTTGCTAAACATCACTAATAGAAATGCAAATCAAAACTACAATGAAGGATCACCTCACATCAGTCAGAATGACCATCATCAAAAAGTCTAAAAACAATGCTGGAGAGGGTGTGGAGAAAAAGGAAGCACCCCCCCTACATTATTGGTTGGAATGTAAATTAGTAGAGCTACCATGGAGAACAGTATGGAGGTTTGTCAAAAGGCTAAAAGTATACCTACAAAATAACGAGCAATTCTACTCCTGAAGGAAACCACAATTCCGAATGACATATATAACCCCAACATTTATTGCAGCACTATTTACAATACCCAGGACATGAAGCAATCTAAATGCCTGTTGACAGAGGAGTAGATAAAGGTGCAGTACATACATATATAATACAATGGAATATTACTCAGCCACAAAATGAATGAAATAATGTCATTTGCAGCAATATGAATGGACTTAAGATTTTCATACTAAGTGACATAAATCAGCCAGAGAAAGACAACTTGTTATATTATACCACCTATATGTGTAATATAAAAAGATAAAGTATAAATGAACTTGTTCATAAAATAGAAATACACCTATAGACTTTGTAAACAGTTTATGTTTATCAACTAGGAAAGGTTAGTGAGAGGGATAAGTTAGGAGTATGGGATTAACATTTATGCTATATATATATATATATATAATAGATAAATAATGAGAACCAATTATATAGCACAGGAAAATCAACTCAATATTCTGCAATACCCTATATAAGAAAAGAATATGCAAAAGAATGGATATATACACACACACACACACACACACACACACACACACATACATATTGGAGAAGGAAATGGCAACCCACTCCAGTGTTCTTGCCTAGAGAATCCCAGGGGCAGGGGAGCTTGGTGGGCTGAGGTCTATGGGGTCGCACAGAGTCGGACACGACTGAAGTGATTTAGCAGTATACATACATATGTATATGTGTATATCCATACACATATGGAGAAGGCAATGGCACCCCACTCCAGTATTCTTGCCTGGAGAATCCCAGGGACAGAAGAGCCTAGTGGGCTGCCATCTATGGGGTTGCACAGAGTCAAACACGACTGAAGTGACTTAGCAGCAGCAGCAGCATATCCATACATACATACATATATATGTGTATATAATATATACACATGTGTAACTGAATCATATTGATATACACCTGAAACTAAAACATCTGTAAATCAGCTATGTGTGAGTGTGCTAGCTGATCAGTCATGTCCAACTCTTTGAAACCCTGTAGACTGTAGCCTGCCAGCCTCCTCTGCCCATAGGACTCTCCAGGCCAGAATCATGAACTGGGTTGACAATCTCTTCTCTAGGAGATCTTCCTAACCCAGGGATCAAACTGGGGTCTCCTGCAGTGTGGGTCTTTATCATCTGAGCCATTTGGGAAGCCACTCCAATATAAAATAAAAATTAATAGAAAGTAACACAGATTAAAAGAAAGTAAAAAAAAAAAAAAAAACCTCGAGTCTCTTACTTCCTATCAAGGATGAAAGTACTCATTGGGAAACTGTAAATAGAATCCATGTCCTTATGTTTTCTCATGTATAACTTAGGCAAACTATATATTAGTAGTCAACCTTTTTCACAGATCTTCTAATTTACAAACAGTAATGTCACCTGTGAGGTTAATATTGAAGATGAGTGGCACCTTTTCTAGGTCTGAGCTATAAAGGCACTATTGACAGTAGAAAAGTCCAAAAAAAAATGATTAGCAAAGCAATAATCTTTCAAATTCTCATGCTTATCTTTCCTACTGCAAAGCATGCTTCCCTGACAAAGATAATGGTCAATGACTATCAAAGTAATATTTTTTCGTATAAAAGTATCCTAGTCCCAAGTAATACTCTTTTCCTTTCAAATAGTATCTAATAAACTAATGTAGTCTGGACAGAATGTTAGACTGGGGTGTAAGAGGATTTATTGGGACCTGATCTCTGTAATCACATAAAATTTTTAAGATGGATCTATAATTTAACAGAAACTCAGTGCTTAATAAGTGGCAAACCCTTTCCTAAGGACATTCTTTGTATTAGCTCATCTCATCCTTCCCTGGTAGCTCAGCTGATAAAGAATCTGCATGCAATCAATGGAAGAGACCCTGGTTGGATACCTGGGTAAGGAAGATCCCTAGAGAAGGGATAGGCTACCCACTCCAGTATTCTTGGGCTTCCCTGGTGGCTCAGCTGATAAAGAATCTCTGCAATGCAGCAGACCTGGGTTTGATCCCTGGGTTGGGACAGTACCCTGGAGAAGGGAAAGGCTACCCACTCCAGTATTCTTGGGCTTCCCTGGTGGCTCAGCTGGTAAAGAATCTCCCTGCAATGCAGGAGACCTGTGTTTGATCCTTGGGTTGGGACAATACTCTGGAGAAGGGAAAGGCCACTCATTCCAGTATTCTGGCTTGGAGAATTCCACAGACTGTATAGTCCATGGAGTCACAAAGAATCGAACACAACTGAGCCACTTTCACTTTCATCCTATTAACAACATTCTTTAGTAGAGCTATGAATGAGAGGAAACTGAGACACAGTTAGTTGAAGTTCATATACTACACAGTACTAACTATCTTGGATAGAGCTTAAAATCTCTGAATATTTGTTAACAAATAGTCATGACAATCTGATACGAAGTACATAGTTTTAGCCACTGTTTATAATGCTCAAAAATATTAATGAGAATGCTATAAATGCTTATAGATTGCTTGTGCTTAGAGAACAATATATATTTTTCCTTAATAGTAAAATAAAAGGGCTGCATTCATCTTTTTAGGACACCTCAACTTTTGAAGAAGACCTATAGAACTATCTCTATATACATAAATATATATTTCCATATAAATGTGCTGCTGCTGCTAAGTCACTTCAGTCGTGTCCGACTCTGTGTGACCCCAGAGATGGCAGCCCACTAGGCTCCTCTGTATCTGGGATTCTCCAGGCAAGAACACTGGAGTGGGTTGCCATTGCCTTCTCCAATGCATGAAAGTGGAAAGTGAATGTGAAGTCGCTCAGTCGTGCCCGACTCTTAGCGACTCCATGGACTGCAGCCCACCAGGCTCCTCCATCCATGGGATTTGCCAGGCAAGAGTACCGGAGTGGGGTGCCATTGCCTTCTCCTCCATATAAATGTAAATATATATAAATATATCTGGGTGGATGGATAGTTAACACACACACACACACACACACAGAAAAAGACAGACCAACACCAAACAGCTAATGTATATCACTGCCTTAGGAGTAAGTAACTTGCAATACTGTGCACTGTTTTTCTCTGTGTCTGAATCATCTTGTGTTATTGGATAAAAGATTGATTTGGATAGAGTTAGATGGAACCCAGGTGGCTCCCTGATGCTGATAGTGTGCACATATTGCCTTGCACCTGCTGAATATTACTTCATTCTGTTCTTTTTTGTAATAGCTCTTTAACCACAAAATTAATAGTGTACTCAGAGGTGGACAAATGAAAGCTAAGCATACATTTTTCTAAATTGCTATTTCTCTCAGAGTTGTCTTGAAGGCATTTCACCATTTTGGGACCCAGACCTGGCATATTTGTCTAATAACACAGGGCCAAGCAGAGTCATAATTCTCTCTTTGATATTGGGTGTGGTTAGTTTTGTTATAAATACAAATGCCTTAGAGTGGAGAGAACTGAAACAGTAAGTATAAATGACTTTTCAGTGATTTATTTTTTATTTTTATTATTCTTTTAACATGCTCTATTAATACAGATTCCTTATTATGAGTACACATGTGGGTTGGGTCCACAGAAATGAGACATCAGTGTACTTCAGAATAAAGAGAAAAACATCATAGAAAATATAATCAATGTTTAGAGTATGTGCTTGTGTGATCTCTGAAAATCCACAGAAATATAGAATATGCAAGAGATTCTGTATAAGGAATAAAGGTATGTTGGAAGCCCTTAAGGATATTGTTCAGTCTCTCAGTCATGTCTGACTCTTTGCAACCTCATGAACTGCAGCATGCCAGGTCTCCCTGTCCATCAACAACTCCCAGAGTTTACATAAACTCATGTCCATTGAATTGTGATGCCATCCAACCATCTCATCCTCTGTCGTCCCCTTTCCTCCTGCCTTCAATCTTTCCCAGCATCAGGGTCTTTTCCAGTGAGTCAGTTCCTCACAGCAGGTGGCCAAAGTATTGGAGTTTCAGCTTCAGCATCAGTCCTTCCAATGAATATTCAGGACTGATTTCCTTTAGGATGGACTGGTTGGATCTCCTTGCAGTCCAAGGGACTCTCAAAAGTCTTCTCCAACACCTCACTTCAAAAGCATCAATTCTTCAGTGCTCAGCTTTCTTTATAGGCCAACTCTCACATCCATACATGACTACTGGAAAAACCACAGCCTTGACTAGACGGACCTTTGTTGGCAAAGTAATATCCCTGCTTTTTAATGAGCTGTCTAGGTTTCTTCCAAGGAGGAAGTCTCGTTTAATTTCATGGCTTCAGTCAAGATCTGCAGTGAGTTTGGAGCCCAAAAAGTGAAGTGCATCACTGTTTCTACTGTTTCCTCATGTATTTCCCATGAAGTTGAGCTAAACACAAAAGTAAATTATGTACTTAAAATTCAATTTATTTAATCTATTACTAGTTATAAATTATAAATAAAAATAAATTGAGGTGCAATCTGAAATAATATGTTACTAATTTTTCTTAAATATTTAAGTAATTAAATTTAATATTTAATTTTATTTTCTATAATTGTTTTGATTCTAGTTTCTAGTGATAGGCATTAACGTAAAAGACAGCAGCCCTCAAAGAGATTTTAGTCCAGTAGAAACCTGGGACTGCAGAAGCAGATGAAAAAGACAATGGTAACAGAGATTAGAATCCAACCCAGGGAATGCAAATCAGTAACTACTAGGGAATTATAGGAGTTGCTAGAATTCTGAGATTCTAGTGTAAGCATGAACTCAGATTATCTCATCTACGAAAAAAATCTATCACCAAGGGATTAAGGATATTTAGACATAGCTATGGAGAAGGCAATGGCACCCCACTCCAGTACTCTTGCCTGGAAAATCCAATGGATGGAGGAGCCTGGTAGGCTGCAGTCCATGGGCTCGCTGAGGGTCGGACACGACTGAGCGACTTCACTTTCACTTTTCACTTTCATGCGTTGGAGGAAATGGCAACCCACTCTACTGCTCTTGCCTGGAGAATCTCAGAGACGGGGGAGCCTTGTGGGCTGTCATCTATGGGATCACACAGAGTCGGACACGACTGAATCAGCTTAGCAGCAGCAGCAACAACAAACATAGCTAATTACATGACATATAAACTTTTTAATTATAGCATTAGACGCTTAGGTAGGATATCATGGTTTCTTTAACTTTGGGTTGCTTCTTGTGGGATAGGTTTTGCATCTTTGTTTTCCCTATGTTCTACTTCTGTTCATTTAAGTGAAATTTTGAAAGAAACACAGTGCTTATGTGGATTAATACTAACTTTATTAATAAATATTTGCATACTACTCTAGTGATCTCATGCTAATTTTCCTAAACACTGAATACCAAATTATTCAAGGAAGTTAAAGGTCCATCTAGTCAAAGCTATGGTTTTTCCAGTAGTCATGTTAAGGATGTGAGAGTTGGCCTATAAAGAAAGCTGAGCACTGAAGAATTGATGCTTTTGAACTGTGGGTTGGAGAAGAGTCTTGAGAGTCCCTTGAGAGATCCAACCAGTCCATCCTAAAGGAAATTAGTCCTGAATATTCATTGGAAGGACTAATGCTGAAGCTGAAACTCCAATCTTTTGGCCACCTGATGTTAAGAATTGACTCATTGAAAAAGACCCTTATGGTGGGAAAGACTGAAGGCAGGAGGAGAAGGGGATGACAGAGGAGGAGATGGTTGATGGTTGGATGGTATCACCAACTCAATGGACATGAATTTGAGTGAACTCCAGGAGCTGGTGATAGAGAGGGAGACCTAGAGTGCTACAGTTCATGGGGTCGTAAAGAGTCAGACAAGACTGACTGACTGAACTGACTGAATAGCCAGTCATCCAGCAGGATCCTAATTAGCTTGTGAACTTACCTACAAATGAGATATCACACTTGGGATGGAAGCACCTGCTGAACCCTGTGACGAGGAGGGGTCTGTGTTTTGGCATATCTCCAATGTTTAATTAACCTGTCATCTTTTATTTTGCCTCTACAAAGCATCTAAATCTGCTCAACTGAAACATGCCAAAACTATTTCAAGTCCAAACCTAGAAAAAAAAGTCAGTGAAATATGGGTATCTTTTTTTTTTTTTGTAATTTACAATGTTTTTCAGTTTTTGAGCATGTATTTTCCTTTTTTTTTTTTTTTTTTGGTGAAAGATTGGCCAAGACTAAGTGATAGAAATTTTAAGGAGATTAAGCAAAACTCAGAAGGATATGATTTTACTCACCTATGCCTGGCATGCTGTAGGACATGGGGTCGAAGAGTTGGACACGACTGAGCAACTGAACTCAACTGATGCCTTACAGTTGTAATTATTTTTTTGTGCTAAATTGCTTTAGTCATATCCAACTCTTTGCAACCCTGTGGACTGTAGCCAGCCAGGCTCCTCCGTCCATGGGATTTTCCAGGCAAGAATACTGGAGTTGAGCTCAAACTCAGAAGAACTTTTATGTACTTTGAAAAATGTTTTGTCTAAAAGAACCATATTCCATATGTGACACATCGCACTATAATTATACAATTGGAGGTTTTGTATAATGGTTCTATTTTACTAGAATCACTGTGTATGTGTATAATTACCAGTTCTGATAAATACTCCACAAAGTTACTCATGAGTATAGGGACTTCCCTTGTGACTCAGCTGGTAAAGAATTTGCCCACAATGTGGGAGACCTGGGTTTGATACCTGGGTTGGGAAGATCCCTCGGAGAAGGGAATCTCCATGGGGTTGCAAGAAGTTGGACACGACTGAGCGACTTTCACTTTCCCGGGTATAGAACCCTAAGGTAAACTTGGATTCAAGGTTCTCTAAATGACAGTGCTTAACTCGGATATGACACATTTGGCTAAGGTAAACTGACAAAGCATATCCATGACTAATTTTTATTAACATCTCTTAATTTGTCTATATGTACTGTTTATATGGTATATGTAATATGTAATGTTTGGAATAAATATTTTCTTCTCTACTATATTTTCTTAACCAATGGTCCTTTTTATTCATTGAAATTCCAATCAGTTGTTTTGCAGTAATAGTCCCTTCAAAGGAAAAAATACTTTCCGTTTGTTATTCCAGACCTGATGGTGACTAGGAGAATAAACTAGTTGCACCCTCTTCTGGAAGACGAAACAGGCAGTCTCAATATTTCATAGGAGACTCATGTATAACTCATGAATGTGCAAATGTTCCCACAGCAGAGTACACTTATGTTAAATAGAGCACTTGTAGATGATATTTGTGGCAGGTAAATAGCTCATAATGTCTTCTAAAATGTAAGAGATACCTTATAATGATCTGTTTTTTAATAAAAGATATATTGTCTGTGTTTTCCTTTTCTTAACACTAGAGTTACAACCACTGTATAATTAAAAATGCACTTAAATATATGGTACCACCTAAGCTGACGTTACACATAAAAATAAATAAGAGGATGACAAACCTGTATAAATTGTATGATAATATAAAATTTCCTAAATTCCATAAACATCAGTGCTGCTGCTAAGTCACTTCAGTCATTCCGACTCTGTGCAACCCCATAGCCAGCAGTGCACCAGTCTTCCCCATCCCTGGGATTCTCCAGGCAAAAATACTGGAGTGGGTTGCCAGTTCCTTCTGCAATGCATGAAAGTGAAAAGTGAAAGTGAAGTTGCTCAGTCGTGTCTGACTCTTAGCGACCCCATGGACTGCAGCCCACCAGGCTCCTGCATCCACGGGAGTACCCAGGCAAGCGTACCGGAGTGGGGTGCCATTGTCTTCTCCAAAAAGCCAGTGCTAATGTATTGTAAATGTAACATAGAAGCATTTTTTACTTGGAAGGAACCAGGCTTTTCCAGTTATAAGATATACAGCTCAGTAGAACTGGTACTTTCAGAAGTTATAGTTCAGTATTCACCAGTAAATTGCTCAGTTACTGATTCAGATTGACTAGAAAACATGGAACTGTTCAACTTCCTATTATAATGAACAGCCTGAGGCATCAATAGTTTTGATTTGGGGGGAAATTTTAAAACTGTAAATTTGCTAACATTTGTCTGAAATTGTTTACATTTGTTTGTAATACCATTTGTCCAGGACAAGGATATTAATGAGATGCTATCACAAATTAGTATATTCATTTGTTCATCAGTGTTTCTAGATATACAGTGTTTTTACCAGCCAAATATTAATCTAAGTTATTTGCTAGTTACAGAAATATATATAATTTATGAAATTTATGTACTGTCTATATAATAATAACTCCAAGTTGGGTCTTTAATAATGAACCTGCTAATTATCATTTCCACTGACTTTTCTGCAAAATGCAATTGTTCAGCAGATTTTCAAGGGGCTGATCAGCTAAAGCCAAGTGCTATATGTGTAGTAAGAAGGTGAATAATATATATTTTTGTTTAAGAAGGTAAGTGATATATATTTATGAGTGAGTAAATGCAGAAATTAAAGCACATAGATCTTTAGGGTTTACACACACTTCAGTAACTAATCTACACCAGGTTTATTACAAATGATGGGATCTTCTATTCTCTTCTTGATGTACAAATTTACTTCATTATAGGGTGCAGGAAGAGGAAATTAATATGGTACAAATCAGTTATGCTCAAAAAACTATATGGTCATATCCTAAGATTTCCCTACTTCAAAACTGTTTAGTCACTAAGTCATGTCCAACTCCTTGTAGCCCCATACACAGTAGCCCACCAGGCTCCTGTAACCATGGGATCCCCTCATCTTGCCTGGGGTTTCCCAGGCAAAAATACTGGAGTGGGTTGCATTTCTTTCTCCAGAGGATCTTCCTGACCCATAGACTAAACTCATGTCTACTGCTTGTCAGGTGGATTCTTTACCACTGAGCCACCTGGGAAGCCCTCACTTTATAATAATAGATCTTAAAAGAAACACTGATGATAGATTCTAGCTAACTAGAGTATAGTCACAAAAATTTAAATGAAAACTATAATACCATTTGATTTACATAATAGGTCTCATTAAATCCCCAGGATCAAATTTAATGATTTACAAATCCTACTGAGAAGGCTGAGCATTGAAGAAATGATGCATTTGAACTGTATTGTTGGAGAAGACTCTTGTGAGTCCCTTGGACAGCAAGGAGATAAAATCAGTCAATCCTAAAAGAAATAAGTCCTGAATATTCATTGGAAGGACTGATTTTGAAGCTAAAACTCCAATACTTCGGCCACCTGATGCAAAGAGCTGACTGGTTGGAAAAGACCCTGATTCTGGGAAAGATTGAAAACAGGAGGAGAAGGGGATGACAGAGGACAAGCTGGTTGGATGGTATCCCTGACTCAATGGACATGAGTTTGAGCAAGCTCCCGGAGATGGTGAAGGACAGGGAGCCTGGTGTGCTGCAGTCCATGGGGTTGCAAAGTGTCAAACACAACCGAGCAATTGAAAAATAACTGTAACACTAAAAGAGCTTTGCCCAGTTCTGCTTCTAATTAATCATTTCTTATGTAGAAAACAATAATTCCTGTTATTTAAATATGATACTTATAATTCAATATAATAGTGAGATTATCTATAATATTTGAAATTTTCTTATTTAGATTTTGCATTTCCTATGCATCAAGTTGAGAAAACATAATTTTTATATAGTTGATCTAGATAATATTTAAGGACAAAAAAATCTATGATTTAACATCATTATTTTTTATGAATGATTCAATTCAATATCAATTGGTTATTAGCTATAACCTGAATTTGGGAATTTCTTTTAAAATGTCAACATTAATTTCATTAAAATGCCCACATTTCTTCTATCCTTATCTGTATACTTGCGTACACATGGTTGAGGTTAGTTTATTAAACACCCTAAGAGAACTTAGCAGCAGCAGCAACAAGAGAACTATTTTCTCTCTCAAAAGATTTTAATGGCTGTTTTAAAAAGTGGTACTGTCTTTCCACAGATAGCTGTAATGTGGCAATTAGTTTAATGAAAGACCAGCAAAATTTCCTGACTGTGTTAGTCAACAGACTCAGTTGAATACTTTGACGCATCAACCATATACTTACCTTTGAGACCAAGTCATTTGTGGCTACACCAACTGGAATGCTGGATATTGGCCAGTCACAGTTTAATATTTACCACGGAATTGCCTTGGAGAGTGAATTGCTTTGCTCAAGTTCACACACGTCTCTTGGGATAACACTCACTTAATGACCACCAGAAATGAAAGGAACCTAGAGTGGTTGGACGTGGTAGAAGGTGGGAGTACAATTCCAGAGGAAGCGGACATATGTATACCTATAGCTGATTCATGTTGATGTATGGCAGAAATATGTTTTACAATATTTACAGTATTGTAAAACTGAAAAAATTTAATGAATACAGTAAAACAGTTATCCTCCAATTAATTTTTTTAAGGCAACGTGAAAAAGAAAAGCCCCAGGTCCTGCCTCAATCTGAAACATTTCTGATGGGTCATCCCAACTCCAGAGATCCCTGTGGGATATACTAACGCCATGGTTGGAACTGCATTGCAATTATCTTCCCTGTCTACAATCCTGCTTCCTTCTGATGCTTCTCACAGATGCTATTCCTGAGGTATCCCTCAGACCCTTTCTCAAAGAAGTCTTTGACTCAGTCTGTCCCAGACAACCCACACTCAGATGTCTTCTGTGTTGGAAGAGGACAACAGGAACAGAGATCTGATCCTCAGATAGTCTTCTTTCTGGAGAAATGAGTGTGAGGAGAAAAGCTGACAATTTTTTTCCTCAGGCAGAACAGTTACGTTAGAGTCAACTATGGAAAAAAATAGCTACTCTACTTCAACAGCAAGAATGCAAATCAGCATTCTGGAAGAGGCAAGGAAATGTGAGTCAAGTGATGAAATTGAAGAATACTAAATTAAAAGCGTAGTGCCAGCATTCTCAGTGTTCATGGGCTGACCATTCTTCCCAGAATTCGAGGAAATATTGGCATACTGGATTTTATCATTCAAAATGTAAATCACTTTTACCAGCAGCAAGTGCCTATATTCCATAAAGGCAAATAGAAACCACACTTGGTTTAAAAACAAAAGGCTCTATAGTTCTAAAAAGGCTCACAGTTTTTCTGTTAGCATTTGTTATGCTTTCATTTATTATGTAAATAACTGCAAGCTCTCTTTGCAAATGCCAAAGGGTTAATAAAACTTAAACTTCAGAAATATTAGCTCTTATTTTCTCCTCAGTGAATTTATAAAAATCCTCCTTATATGAATTTAATAGAACATCTATATGCAACAGAAGCATAATTTGAGAGATCATGGCTTAGTACAAACAAGCTTCCTAATGAGGGAAAGCAGTGAGGAGAGTTAGAATAGTTTGGATGCTTGGTTTATGGATTATGAAGAGAAAACGTTAAACTACCTGGAGTCTATCACATTTACTGATGCAGTAGTTAACATATTTATGTAAAAAGAAATATATATAAATATAACATGTATGTTTTCAAATTTTTCAACTGATTGTTTAATAATGTTGACTAATTTTTCACACCTCTAAATTTATATGTATTTGTACTATCTAAATGTACAAGCAATCCTTATCAATAATATGAAAAGAGAACTTTTTGCCACATAATTATCTATTGCAAGAAATCACAGATATGCTGATGAGAAACCAAACAAGAAGGGAAAATAGTTCCAAAAAATAATCATATTATTCTCTCATTGGGCAGAAAGTTCTAAAAACTAGTGTAGCCATCAAATACATCTGTAAAGCATCTGCCTGCAATGGGTCATGAAGATCCCCTGGAGGAGGGCATGGCAACCCACCTCAGTATTCTCACCTGGAAAATTCCATGAACAGAGGAGTCTGGCAGGCTATAGTCCATGGGGATGTAACAAGCAACTACCTCTTTTCATTACTGTATGAAGACAATGTATTGTATTAGGGATGTGGATAATTCTTCTCTGAATTACATCATTATATCTCAGGTGAACACAGGGTAATTTATAGTTTCAATGATGGTAACAGATCACTTTGGCAGGTGTAAACCTTGACTTGAAAACATATATTCACTATACGATACAGTATTCCTTAAGTAGTTCTTGTAAAACATTGTAAATTCTTTAGAAATAAATATCTTAGCTGATTCACTTCTGATGAATGACTTTCGCTGTTGAAACCATCAATATAGACAGTGGCTAAGCTATTTAATAGACACTTTCCAGTGAAAATATAACAGTGTTTCTATTTTGCTTTATCTAAATCCATCTTGCTTAGATATTATTTTTCTCTGGCTTTTAACTCTTTTTTTTTTTTTTTTTTTTACTTTCAGTGAGAGTAGAGATTGAATAAGCAGTCCACAGAAGCAAAAAGCTAAGAATTAAATCAGAAATACTTTGTGAATTTTGACACAAGTGCCCTATTAATTACAACATAGTCGTGTATCTGTATGAGTATTATATGACAAGCTTATCTTACAGAGAAAAAAATCATATTTCTTTCAAATACAGCAAACGAAGGCACTCAATTTAAATGGAGAAAATATGTATATGGGTCAGTTCGGTTCAGTTGCTCAGTCGTGTCCGACTCTTTGCAGCCCCGTGAATCACAGCATGCCAGGCCTCCCTGTCCATCACCAACTCCCGGAATTCACTCAGACTCACGCCCATCGAGTCAGCATGCCATCCAGCCATCTCATCTTCTGTCGTCCCATTCTCCTCCTGTCCCCAATCCCTCCCAGCATCAGAGTCTTTTCCAATGAGTCAACTCTTCACATGAGGTGGCCAAAGTACTGGAGTTTCAGCTTTAGCATTGTTCCTTCCAAAAAACACCCAGGACTGATCTTCTCAAAAGCTACCAAAAAGTAACATTCTAAAGGCAACATATTCAAAGAATATGTTTAACCTGCTTATCATAGACATATTAATACATGTGAAAACCATCACTATACATAATATCAGAGCAGAAAATATTTTTCCATAACTACACTCGAAACACTAAAGTCCTTGGATGTACTGCTGGCTTTCTGTCCCTTTTCCATTTGTCCTCAGTTTTAGAACATATGATGACCATTTACTTGAACCACCAATGCTATATCACCAAGTAACACAGAATAGAGATTTTAGGCCTCCATTTAATGATGCATTAATGTATTCTATAGACAGATTCACACACATTGAAAAAATACACAATTAGTTTTGTAACTATTAAGAATTATAAATTATGTATTTTCTATTAAATTATACTTTAAACATATAGGCCCATTATAAGTTAGGAAGTTGGAAGGACCCTGAATTTTCTGAGAAAGTTTGGACTGTCCTGTGAAAGGTCTATAGAAATGTTTCATTTCTCAAATTGAAAATCATGGCATGTAGGAGACAGCACTGAGGGACATATTCAAGGTAAACTGCTGCTGCTGCTGCTAAGTCACTTCAGTCGTGTCCGACTCTGTGCAACCTCATGGACGGCAGCCCACCAGGCTCCCGCGTCCCTAGGATTCTCCAGGCAAGAACACTGGAGTAGGTTTCCATTTCCTTCTCTAATGTGTGAAAGTGAAAAGTGAAAGTGAAGTCACTCAGTCGTGTCCGACTTGTAGCAATCCCATGCACTGTAGCCTACCAGTGAGAGAGTCATTTCCTAGGCAGGTTGATAAGAAGTCTAGAGGTCCCCAAGGAGAGAGGGGTCTGGAATTCTCAAGGAGGAAAAAAGGACAAACATTTTTTCCTTCTCTACATTCCTTAGGATTATATAACAACAATGTATGCTGCCTGAGGACAGTCTCTGGATTAAACCTGGCTAATTCTGTTATCTTCAAATGTAAATTATGGG
>SJXQ01005628.1:69557-126745 GCA_006408695.1 Aepyceros melampus | reverse complement strand
GGGGCTATTTTTAAAAGGAAAAAAAACCCGGGGGTTGGGGGGGGGAGGGAGGGTACAATCAGCGTGTCCTTGATAAGGAAGGAAAGGACGGTCTGCTCTCCCAAAAGTGATTGAGTGATTAGCTGATTCTGGCCTTTATGATGGGATTAATGAACCTTCAGAGAGGCATCAATTTGTACCTTCATTGTAACCTGGTAACCTTGGAAAGCCTGGAGCCGCTTTTTCTTCTCCTCTTCTTGTCCCATGCTTATCCAAGTGTCTGTAATTAATACATTGCCTCCACAAGCTGCTTCCAATGGATCATTTGTCAGCGACAGCTTGGTACCATTCTGGCATACACAAACAAGCTGGTTAAGGAACTTCATGAGACAGGGAAAGACAATGACACCTTTACATATAAGAAGCATACCTCCTTGGCATACTGCTCCGCCAACTTGGTTATACTGGGATCCGGCTCATAACCCTGCAGGAGAAAGAATTAACTGTTATTTGGTGTGGTTTTTTTTTTTTTTTTTAAATTATATATGCCTTCTTATATATGCATCACTTTCAACAATACTCCTGCTGTCTTTCCTGTTTCTGCTTTAAGTCATAGCCCAACCTACTGAACATGCCTACTCCCCATGTTCAGCAGAATATGATGTTGACATCTAGAATTTCAAAGAGTGCTTTTGGGAATTTAAAAAGGTAATCAGTTGTCCCATTTTGCTTTGATTATTTTTGACCTCTTTAGTCCTAAAGATAAACGGGGTGTGGTGCTTTCCAGCTCTTGGTAGCACCTTTTCTTGTTCCTCTAATAGTTTAAGAGGATTGTATACATAAGTCTACAACTTACTGCATTTTTGTCTCAGAGTCTTTCTACAAGCTGTTTTTTTTTTTTTTTTTTTTAATGCTTTTGTTTTCCTTTGGTCTGAAATGCTTTTCCTCACCCACTCCATGTGGATAAAGCTTTCAGGTCTCAATGCTCTCAGCTCAAATGTTTCCTTCTCAGAGAAACCTTCCCTCAGCGTCTCAGCTGAATATTAAGAGCCCACGCACACATCTTAGTCTCACCAGCCAGTGTTCTGCAGGCAGGGAGCTGGCTTTGAAATGGCCTTTGCATAGCAAATATACTGCTTTTGCTGAAATATATGTGGGTTTGTTTGGTGAGGGCAGGGTCAGGATTGCTCACTCTGGTCTCAACTTTAGGTGAGGGGACGCTGTGGAAACAGCTGAAGTCCCCCCAACTCTTCTAGACCCCACAGGTAGCCTGTCTTCTTCCATCCTCAACCTCCTATGTGCGCTATACACAGCAGCATGAAAAATCTCCGAAGCCTTCAATGTTTATCACTTGTTCCATAAGTCGAAGCTGATTAAGGGTATCAAGGCTTCCCGCCAACATCTCTTGCTTCTGTCTCTTAATTTTTCTCAACATCTTGCTGCAGGAAAGCCAATCTCATTGTCATACTTGTACACGTCTTGCCCTTTGCTACCGTCACAGCCTTTCACCTTTGAACACTTCCCCCTTTGTCCCTTCCTGGGCGTCTTTATTGGAACATGTCAGCTCCTCCTTTGTCAAAACCCTGGGCCAGGCCCACCTCCAGACCCTCCAAGTGGAAGGCTTGTCAGTCAAAACACCATCATTATTCTCAGCTTCCTCATCCTTCTCATTTTCCTGAATTCTTAGAATTGATTTATGTCTCATTTTTATAAGCTCTCAGCAGGGCACAGCGATGGGTGTGGCAAGCCACCCAGATCCCCTTCATGAATAATGGACTTGTGCTTCAGCTGCTGCGCATGCACTGGAAGGTGGCTTTCAGCTGTCAGCCCTAGTTGGGCACTGGCACAGCTGCAGAGAGCTGACGCACCCAAGGTCGCATACCCTTCCATGGCCACCTGCATTCTGGGACTGATTGACAAGGGGACATGAAAACCTGACTCCCTCCTCCCAACCTGCAACAACCCTTAAATGACCATCTCAGATCTAGAATTCTCTATCAGGTCAGCTGAGGCTGCTCTTGGGCCTGCATCGCAGTTTGACTTCTCCTGTTTCCTTCCCCTCCTTTCTCAAGGGCATGCTGTCATCAACAACCTGCAGGCTGAACTCTGTGTCAGAGTCTGCTTCTCAGGAAACTCAGCCCACAACAGGGATGTTCAGGTTTATTCACTGGAAATTGTGTTTATTTACACATGTTTATCTATCATATTCCTTCTCTCAATAAAAAAAATTCTTGAGGATAGAAGCTATCAGATGGTGATGATTCCTGCAGATCTTTTTGCAGCTTTATCACCCTCAATAGCCATAAATTCTGGAGCTTTGTTTATCTATATTTGGGGAAGGTAATTAATAAAGGCTTGCTAGTTTAGTAACTCATGTTGTGACCATTCATACTGGTAAACATAAATGAAGACGCTTGGCTCTTACCCCAGGTACCTCCTGCCCTGAAAATTCAGCCTTCCCTCTGGAAAGCAGGTTTTATACTTCCAAGTATAATCATTCTTAGAGAAGGAATCAATAAGTACTCAGAGAACCAACAGAGTGGTTTGGAAATTACAAAATCACCCAAGCTTGCATGCACTGGGCCATGACTGAGAATACAAAGAGGAATTCTTTACTCACAGCTAAGCTTTCAGTACTAAATCACTCATTGGCTTTGACATAAATCTTAAAACCAGATGAAGGTGATTAACAGACCCAGTTCAGTGTAAATACTCACTTAGAACAATGTTAAAATCATTACCATCAATAGTTTATGGAATAACTTTACAATCCAGGACAAAATTATGTTTTCTCAAACATGTAAGTTATTCTTGGTTAAAGGATGGGGAAATAGATTAATTATGGCCTTGGAAATTTTTCAGTGATTCTTAAATTTATAATAAACCTGCTAGCTTTATCTTTAAAGGAAATGGGTCTACTTATAAATTGATGGAGCACCTTCTACACTTCAGACTTTCCAGAAGACTTTTGAAAACTCTTACTCCCACCCAGATTTAACCAGGTTTTAGTACTTGTTATCATTTAAATGAGTTTCTGCATAAGAACAATACTGAAATTACTCTGTATCACTGGAATTTTTCCCTTTGATGTTAATAAAACATCTTGGACATGCAATAAAATGTTTAAATCATGTATTTCCCCAACAGAATAAAACCTTTCCAAAAACACCTTATAGCAGGGAACAATCATTGTGAATATATATTTTATCTGTAAAATTGTTTGCATTATACAGAGCCCTTCCTTAGACTAGATTTGCAGCAAGAGGTGAGGTGAGGTCGCTCAGTCGTGTCCGACTCTTTGCGACCCCATGGACTGTAACCTACTAAGCTTCTCAGTCCATGGGATTCTCCAGGCAAGAATACTGGAGTGGATTGCCATTTCCTTCTCCAGAGGATCTTCCCAACCCAGGGATTGAACCCGGGTCTCCCGCATTGGAGGCAGACACTTTCCCATAAAATGAAGAACTACCTTATTCACATGTCAAATCTGACCTTTTATCTCAGTTTTTGCTGAATGAGAGTGAATTCTCTCTTATAAGAGTTAGCTCTCTGAGTACCCAAAGTTTACTATATATAGTAGGGTGACACCCTATGCTGCCTACCTGGCATTTCTTCCATGGCAAGTGTATTAGGTAGAAGAATGTCTTCCAAACATTTATTCCCCACCAGAACCTCAGAATGTGACCTTTAAAAAATATATTTATTTATTTGGCTGTGTCAGGTCTTAGTTGCATGCTCAGGATCTTAGTTTCAGTATGTGAGATCTTTTATTGCAGTCCACAGTCTCTATAGTTGTGGTATGCGGGCTCCAGAGCATGTGGACTCACTAGTAGAGGCTTATTTGCTCCAAGGCATGTGGAATCTTAGTTCCCTGACCAAGGATCGAACCCACATACCCTGCACTGGTAGGTGGATTCTTAACCACTGGACCACCAGTCCTAGAATGTGACCTTTTTTTAGAAGTAGGGTCTTTGCAGATGTACTTAGTTAAAAGGAGGTCATACTGGGCTCTAAAATCACTGCAGATGGTGACTGCAGCCATGAAATTAAAAGATGCTTGCTCCTTTGAAGAAAAGCTATGACAAACCTAGACAGCATATTAAAAAGCAGAGACATTACTTTGCCAGCAAAGGTCCATCTAGTCAAAGCTATGGTTTTTCCAGTATTCATGCATGAATGTGAGAGTTGGACCAAAAAGAAAGCTGAGCACCAAAGAATTGATGCTTTTGAACTGTGGTGTTAGAGAAGATTCTTGAGAGTCCCTTGGACTGCAAGGAGATCCAACCAGCCCATCCTAAAGGAAATCAGTCCTGAATATTCATTGGAAGGACTGATGCTGAAGCTGAAACTCCAATACTTTGGCCACCTGATGCAAAGAACTGACTCATTTGTAAAGACCTTGATGCTGGGAAAGATTGAAGGCGGGAGGAGAAGGGGAGGACAGAGGATGAGATGATTGGATGGCATCACTGACCCAATGGACATGAGTTTGTGTAAGCTCTGGGAGTTGGTGATAGACAGGGAGGCCTGGCGTGCTGCGATTCATGCAGTCGCAAAGAGTCGGACACGACTGAGCGACTGAGCTGAGCTGAAGTTTAGTATAACTGCTATCCTCATAAGAAGAGGAACATGTGGACAGAGAAAATGGGAATAAAGGAAGGATGGAGGCAGAGATTGGAGTGATGCAGCCGCAAGGCAAAGAATGCCTGAAGTTACCGGGAGTGGGAAAGAGACAGGGAAGGATCCTCCCCAGAGGCATTGTGTGTGTGTGTATGTGTGGTGATGGTGGGGCGTCGTCCTGCCAACACTTGGATTTTGGACTGCTAGCCTCCAGAGCTGTGAGAGGATACATTTCTGTTGTTTTAAGGCACCCAGTTTGTGGGAATTTGTTATGGCAGTCCTGGGAGACTAAGGCAGCAGGGTACATTGACTCGAACTGGTTCAGCAAGAACATGAGGGGAAAATATTTTCTTTTGCCTCGTTTGTTGCATTTGGTTTTGGCAGGATGCAGCAGGCCATGCTGGTGCTCTACCCAGAGCCCTCAGAGGACCCTGATCTATATCTTTTGCCCCCTCTTCCCTTTTCAGTGTGCTTTTTAAATATACTTATTCATTTATTTATTTTTCATTTTGGCTGTGCTGGGTCTTCATTCCTGCACCAGGCCTTTCTCTAGTTGCCATGAGTGACGGCTACTCTCTACTTGCGGTGCGCAGGCTTCTAGAGCATGGGCTTCCGTAGTTGCC
Organism: Aepyceros melampus; assembly: GCA_006408695.1. Classification (NCBI taxonomy): domain Eukaryota; kingdom Metazoa; phylum Chordata; class Mammalia; order Artiodactyla; family Bovidae; genus Aepyceros; species Aepyceros melampus. The sequence goes on along the minus strand of SJXQ01005628.1, from coordinate 121,523 downwards.
GCTCACAGGCTTAGTTGCTCAGTGGCATGGGATCTTCCCCGACCAGGGATCGAACCTGTGTCCCCTGTATTGGCAGGCAGATTCTTAACCATTGGACCACCAGAGAAGTCCCCATCAGTGTGCTTTTAATACCTAACACTCAGCTCTTCTTTAGGAGATGGCCCTCTGACTCCCCAGCTGCTCTTCCCGCCAAAGTGGGAAGCTGCTGTATGGGCACAGGGAGCTCAGCCTGGTGCTCTCTGACAACCTAGAGGGGTGGGAAGGGGTGGGGGGTGAGGTTCAGGAGGGAGAGGAACATATGTGTACTTGTGGCTGATTCACATTGTTGTATGGCAGAAGCCAGCCCATACTGTAAAGCAATTATCTTCCAATTATGAAAAAAAAAAAAGAATCCAAAGATAAAATCTGAAGCTAGTAAAAAACAAAGAAAAAAAAAGTGCCAGAGGATTCACCACCCACCTCTCCATGCTGTCCTTGACCAATGACTGGTTCCAAGGATAAAAGCCTGTCCTCCCTGTCTCAGGTTGAGGCAAGACTCCAGAGCTCGCCTGTTGGATCAGCCTGAAGCACTGTGCCTGACATGACATTTGGGTGACCAGATCACTCTAGTTTGACTGCGGCCTTCCTGGTTTTAGCACTGATAGTCCCATGTCCCTAGAAATCCCTTAGTCAATCTTAACCTCAAGAAGCAGAAGCAGAGAGTGAGTTTTAGGCCTCACACACTCACCTCTGAATGTCTTAGGTTATCAGAGTGAACTATGGCAGTGACCACTGAGAGCAAACACATGCTCAGCCAGAAACACACTGGTGCACAATATTATAAATCATCGTCCCTTAACGGAAAGGTCAATTCTGTCCTTTGTTTCTGCAATGGCTTCTATTTAGGGGCATTTTGGCTCAGAGGTTAAAGTGTCTGCCTGGAATGCAGGAAACCTGGGTTCAATCCCTGGGTTGGGAAGATCCCCTGGAGAAGGAAATGGCAACCCACTCCAGTACTCTTGCCTGGAGAATCTCATGGAGAGAGGAGCTTGGTAGGCTACAGTCCATGGGGCGCAAAGAGTTGGACACGACTGAGTGACTTCACTCACTTCCTTCCAAAAGACTCCTGATCAGAAATCATAACTAATAAGAAACGTAATGAAGAAAAGAACTTAGTAGAGATGGGTTATGTAAAAGGTTCTTGGGGATCGCTCAGAACTGATTTGTGTATGGGTCACTTGTAGGATTAGTTTTTATCCTCTAAAAGGCCTACTCATTCTGTATGAGACTAGGAGTATCTTTTTTAAAAATTTTTTGAAGTTTAGTTGATTTACAATGTGTTACTTTCTGCTGCACAGCAAGGAGACTCCATTATATATAAAAAGAACATACATACATACATATATGTAAACATATAATATACATACTCTTTTCCATTCTGGTTTTTCACAGGGTAGCGAATATATTTCCTGGTGCTGTACAGTAGGACCTTATTGTGTAGCCATCCTATATATACTAGTTTGTGTCTATTAATCCTATACTGGAAGCTGGGAGTTTTGTAACATAGGACTTCTCCTAGGAGGATCTGCACTTTTTAATTTTAGTGTATTTATTTATGGACTTATGTAATCATGTACGTAAAACATTTACATGTTAAGAAATTTAAACCATATAAAAGGATATATTGCAGAAATAAAGTCTCCCTCCTACGTCTAACCTTGAAACTCCCAGCTTCACTTTTCACAGACAACAATTATTACTAGTTTCTTGTATATCAAAAGGGTTACTTTGGACCTATAAAAGAAGGCCTGTTCCTGTTCCCATACATCCTGTGAGAGATTAACGGCAGGATAGGAAGTAGGGTAGGTCAGCTTCACAGCCAGGATTCAGATTTAAAAGGCTGAAGACCCTTGGATTTGAGTTTTGAAACACTAAGCTGATGCAGACGCCATCACTGTGTCCTTCACATTAGAGTGAATTTTTTTCACCAAACTGTAATATTCGAACAATGACAGCATCTTCCCCATGTCTTGAGATTTCTAGGCTGTCTGGATTTCATTATTTGCTTCAGCCTTTGTGGTAGCAATACACAAGAAGCCAGTTATCATAATGGCTGGTTTCAGGGCATTCAAAGGGATAATTCAGACATGCTTTTAACACAGAAACTCACAAGATGAAAGGCATCAGCCAACATTATCTCTTTTTGTAGAGATGGGAAATTGGACACTCAAGAGGCCGGATAGCTATAATAGTAGGGATAGCAACATAACCTAAATTTCGTGGCCTCAACTGTGCTCTCCTTGAATGAGAGACAGGTTTGTTTTTCACTAGGTGATTGTATCTGGGAATGATTTCAAAGGGGGTTAGTTTCAAGGCAGAAAGTTTCCCTACCTTTGGGGTAGCCACCTGAAGGTGCATCCCGAATTTCGCCGCACTCATCATGATGGAGTGCAGGATGTTATTCCCATCCCCAATCCAGCTGAGGGTAAGGCCTTTCAGAGAGCCGTAGTGTTCCTGAAAGGCAAGGGATGGAGGAAATTACATCCAGGAGGAAATCCACTTCTGTGAAACAATTATTAGAGTTACTATAAAAGAAACAGTCCACATCTCGATTTTAAATGCTTTGTTGGAGTGAAGAAGCTACTTTTTTTTTTTTTTTGCATTATACAGAGCAATTTGATAACATGAAGGTACAGTCACCAAAAAGAAGTCCTAATCACCAAAAAAATCCTAATATCTTAAACCAAAATATCATATGAACATATGAAGATTCATATGTTCATATATCGCAAATCTGAATCTTTGTTGCATTTGTTCTTTCATTCAACAAATTGAGAACCATCCATGTCCAGACACTGTCCTTGGCCCTGCATATATAACAATGAACAAAGGAGACAAAAATCTCTGCCTTTATGAAGCTTATACTTGTTAGAATTAAAAAGGGGAAATAGAATGCCCTTAGAACAATATAGCATGGGTATTGAGAATGTTCCTGTTCATATAGCTGAAAAACCATTAATATACTTGATTTCTTATGGACATTGACATGGACAGTTAAAGTATGAACACATGCTTGGAAATCATAAATACCAACACCAGGATAAAATGTCTTTGAGGGTTGGAGGAAATGGGATCAAAGATACTTACACAGCGGACTTCAAATCTACCTGTAATATTTTTTGGCCACACTGCATGGGATTGCAGGATCTTAGTTCCCTGACCAGGGATCGAACCTGCACCCCCTGCAGTGGAACCCTGGAGTCTTAACTACCAGATGACCAGGGAAGTCCCTGTAATATTTTACTTAAAAAAACTGGGCACATGGGTGTTTGTTTTACTTTTCTTGAAGTGTCTGTAGGTTTCATATATTGTATACATTTATATATTTACAAATGTAAAGAGATTTAAATGTAAGAGTAAAGATTTTAAGATTTTTAAAAGAGAAAGGCTAACTAATTTGGAGATCACAAATTACTTAAGTGGCTAAGCTAGGATGTAAATCCAGGTCCATCTGATTTAAATTCCATGCTCTTAACAAGCTGCATTCGTTCAACTCCTACTTTGAGCATGTCTGTTATGAAGGCATTGCACCAGGTCCTGCAGGGGACAATATGATGAACAGAACATTTCACTGTCCCTCATAAATATATAAACTAGTAATGATGAAACCCCAGCGAGAAGCATTAAATTATCTGGCATATATGTAAAACCATACCTACAAACAGCTGCTTGGTGTCTAACATAGTATATCCTCTCTTCATTCATCTTATCTTTATCACCAAAGAGTTTCATTTTGAGTTTAACCTCACATTTACATGTGTGTGGCATATTCAAATGAGGAGCAAGGTGGACCTGTCCAGTTTGCCCTGTCTCCCAGAATAGTTCATAGATGCAGAAACCATGGTTGTTAGGATTCCCAGTGGCAAGACTATGTAGATTCCCAACCCAACAGGATGAATCTTTCAAAGTTATTCAGGTTCATAATTTGAAGGGACATGGCTAAATCTGCATGTCCATTCTGTGAATTCTACATGCTCTTAACTCCAGTCTTAGGCAGTTTATTAAAATAATAGCAAATGGCCTTCTTCTCGAAAGTGATTTAGTAATAGGCCATTTTGAATATTCAAAGCACTCTCCACAGTCTTCACTCCCAAATCACAGAACCTGACATATTATGCATGACATAAAGATGTTTCCACTTTCTGTGCTCCAGCACTCCCTGTTCATCTACTGTGTTAAATAAATACGGCACATGTTTGAGAACTGAAGTGTCTTCTAGTCTGTTTTCAATAATGCCCTATCTTCCTTGGATATCAAGTTGTACACATATGCTATGCATCTCTGCCAAGATGTTATTTGAAAACAAAACACCAATACCACAATTTAAATGCTTCCATTTAGAGCTACTTAGGAATTATTTATTGATTTTGCTCTTGTGTAAGGCAAAGAAGTAACCCAACCTGGAGCGTGAGGTAATCAGCCAGGATCTGGATAGGGTGGTACAATTCAGACAGTCCATTGACAATTGGGATGGATGCTTCTTTAGCCAGGATGTCCAGATCTGATTGTTTGTATACTCGCGCCAGCACAGCATCTGTCATGCTAGACAACACACTGTGGCAAATGAGGAAAACATTATTCAAGTTGATTAGGCTTAATAATTCCTTCTTAATTTAGGATCTTAAAGAGTCATAAGAAATGCTAATACATGAGAATTTTTACTGTTACAACTACCTATCAACATGACAAGTTTAAAAGCTAATGATAAATATGTAGTCATTGCAGAAGCCAGATGTTGTTCCCCTGATGTCTTAGCCTTGATTTTAGTATTTTGTGCAGTGCTAAGAAGCCAATTGTGGGCCTATCAATTGTAATTATGAACTATAATTGATATATGGCAATTGGTAAAGTTGAAAGGGACAAGACCAAAGACAAGATATATAGAGAAAAATTAGTAAACTGGATTGTGGCATTTAGGAGGGGGGACGTCACCCCTCAAGTATGCAGTTTCACTACAAAATAGAAAGTAGCAGTGTGACAACCATGGAGGTACACACACCAATTGTTTTTCAAGGGAGAACCTTCTGGAAGGAGTGCCATTAGCTGAGAGCTCCCAGCTGCTGCACCTTTGGGATCTGCCACAGCATTTCTGTCAAGGCCCAACCTCCCCAGCCTGTTCCCACTAAGGGCCAAACACAGTGGGGTCCCCAGAGCTGGGCCATTCTGCCTGACACGGGATGTCTCTGTTGGGGCAGTGAAGATGGATATAACTATTCTAATTTTACAGCTGAAGGACCTGAAATACAAAGAAGTTTATAGCTGAAGGACCTGAAATACAAAGAAGTTAGGTAACTTGCCCCAGCTCACACAACTAATTACAGTGGAAGAATTCATCTTCAAACCAAAGTCAGTTTAATTTCAAAAGTCCATGATCTTACCATTTACATTGCCTCAAATGTGCAGATGATAAAAACCTGGAATGAGAATCTGGGATCCAGAGTTTAAGTTCTCTCCATGTGTCAGAGTGATGGTGGTCCCTCAGCTCAAGTTTTAGCCTTACAAAAATAACAGGGATGGCTTTTTGTTTAAAATCTTGCTTTTTTCATTATTATGTATTATTTCTTATTAAACGGAAACCCCACAGCAGAGGCTTCTAGTCATTTCAGTTTTAAGGAACTCTTTATAATGGCAAAAAAGGGAAAACTTCTCATGATAGTAGTTTTATTAAATATAGAGTCATTATTATAGGGTATCCTTATTCCTTCAGTTCAGTTCAGTCACTCAGTCGTGTCCGACTCTTTGCAACCCCATGAATCGTGGCACGCCAGGCCTCCCTGTCCATCACCAACTCTCGGAGTTCACTCAGACTCACGTCCATTGAGTCCATGATGCCATCCAGCCAACTCATCCTCGGTCGTCCCCTTCTCCTCCTGCCCCCAATCCCTCCCAGCATCAGAGTCTTTTCCAATGAGTCAACTCTTCGCATGAGGTGACCAACCTAGATAGTATATTCAAAAGCAGAGACATTACTTTGCTGACTAAGGTCCGTCTAGTCAAGGCTATGGTTTTTCCTGTGGTCATGTATGGATGTGAGAGCTGGACTGTGAAGAAAGCTGAGCACCGAAGAATTGATCCTGATTCTTTATAAGTTAGTTATTATAAGTTAGTCTTATAATAAGTTATATTATGTTAGACTTTGTAATTTTGACTCTCTAACTTACTAGCTGTGTGACCTTGGACATGTTGTTTAATTTCTCTATAACTTGCTTTCTGCATCTGTAAGACATGGAACAACATACTGGTTCCAAACTTATTTAACTTATATGCAGAGTGCATTGTGAGAAACACTGGGCTGGAAGAAGTACAAGCTGGAATCAAGAATGCCGGGAGAAATATCAGTTACCTCAGATATGCAGATGACACCACCCTTATGGCAGAAAGTGAAGAAGTAAAGAGTCTCTTGATGAAAATAAAAAAGGAGAGTGAAAAATCTGGCTTAAAACTCAACATTCAAAAAACTATGATCATGGCATCCGGTCCTATCACTTCATGGCAAATAGATGGGGAAACAATGGAAACAGTGACAGACTTTCTTTTCTTAAGCTTCAAAATCACTGCAGATGGTGACTGCAGCCATGAAATTAAAAGACACTTGATCCTTGGTAGAAAAGCTATGACCACTCTAGACAGCATATTAAAAAGCAGAGATATTACTTTGCCAACAAAACTCTTTCTAGTCAAAGCTATGGTTTTTCTAGTAGTCATGTATGGATGTGAGAGTTGGACTATAAAGAAAGCTGAGTGCCAAAGAATTGATGCTTTTGAACTGTGGTGTTGGAGAAGACTCTTGCGAGTCCCTTGGACTGCAAGGAGATCCAACCAGCCCATCCTAAAGGAAATCAGTCCTGAATATTCATTGGAAGGACTGATGCTGAAGCTGAAATTTCAATACTTTGGCCACCTGGTGTGAAGAACTGACTCATTTGAAAAGACCCTGATGCTGGGTTGAAGGTGGGAGGAGAAGGGGATGACAGAGGATGAGATAGCTGGATGGCATCACCAAGTCAATGGACATGAGTTTGTGCAAGCTCTGGGAGTTGGTGATGGACAGGGTGGCCTGGTGTGCTGTAGTCCATGGGGTCACAAAGAGTTGGATGCAACTGAACAACTGAACTGAATTGATATGGACTGAACTCAGTCCATAAAAACTATTGGTGCTTATAAAATTCAAGCACTGCTTTAAAAAGTTCCTTTCTCCTAGAGATTAGACAATCAAAGACTGAAAATCATATTCCAGCAACAGTATTTTCTAGACTTGGATTTATTTTTTTCAGCTGAGATGTGTGGCATGTGGAATCCTAGTTCCTTGATCAGAGATGGAACCCATGACCCCTGCAGTGGAAATGCGGAGTCCTAACCACTGTAAGTCCTTGGACTCATTTTTTTTTTCATATTTTCCTAATTTCTCATACCCATAGCTTCCAGATTTTCAGATTTCATGGATCAGCAAAATTTCTAAAACCATATGGCAATCAACATAAGATTTCTAACTTTTTGTTTAGAAAATTAAGGACATGAGAAACAAACAAACATAAAATATGTTAATATCTTCATTTAGTAAAAGAAGACATTTTAACAACAAAAAATGTGTGAATAACTTAATTTCAAACATCATCCTTGAGCTTGAATTAATTTAGCTTTATGAAATTGACTCTGTTGTCTTTATTTTCTTATTTTAAAACTTCTGATGAAAAATTCGTATGGCAGGGCATCAGGGGAGGGGGTCAAGACTTGGAAACCAGTGCTCTGAGCTATCTAAGCACATTGTTTATTGCAGTTTGAAAGAGGTGACTAAAAGAGCCACTTTAGAATTTTTCCTGCGAAACAGGTGATATTTGATGGTTTACTAAGGTCAGGATCTTCCATTTTTGTTGCATATGAAAGTCACCCAGAGAATTTCTTATACTCTTGAGGCCCAGGCCATAATCTCTATCAATTTCGTCAGAAAAATATAATCTCTAGACGTGCAACCTACTGATCAGCACTTTTTAAGACTTTCCAGGAAATTCCAGTATGCAGCCAAGGTTAAGAACCAGAGCTGGAACCTCACTGCTCACATCAACAGTATCAGCATCTAACCTGGGGCTTATTCCGTTCAGTCGCTCAGTCGTGTCCGACTCTTTGCGACCCCATGAATCGCAGCACGCCAGGCCTCCCTGTCCATCACCAACTCCCGGAGTTCACTTAGACTCACATCCATTGAGTCTGTGATGCCATCCAGCCATCTCATCCTCGGTCGTCCCCTTCTCCTGCTGTCCCCAATCCCTCCCAGCATCAGGGTCTTTTCCAATGAGTCAACTCTTCGCATGAGGTGCCCAAAGTACTGGAGCTTCAGCTTTAGCATCATTCCTTCCAAAGAAATCCCAGGGTTGATCTCCTTTAGAATGGACTGGTTGGATCTCCTTGCAGTCCAAGGGACTCTCAAGAGTCTTCTCCAACACCACAGTTCAAAAGCATCAATTCTTTGGCGCTCAGCCTTCTTCACAGTCCAACTCTCACATCCATACATGACCACAGGAAAAACCATAGCCTGGACTAGACAGACCTTAGTCAGCAAAGTAATGTCTTTGCTTTTGAATATGCTATCTAGGTTGGTCATAACTTTTCTTCCAAGGAGTAAGCGTCTTTTAATTTCATGACTGCAGTCACCATCTGCAGTGATTTTGGAGCCCAAAAAAATAAAGTCTGACACTGTTTCTACTGTTTCCCCATCTATTTCCCATGAAGTGATGGGACCAGATGCCATGATCTTCGTTTTCTGAATGTTGAGCTTTAAGCCAACTTTTCCACTCTCCTCTTTCACTTTCAACAAGAGGCTTTTTAGCTCCTCTTCACTTTCTGCCATAAGGGTGGTGTCATCTTCATATCTGAGGTTATTGATATTTCTCCCAGCAATCTTGATTCCAGCTTGTGTTTCTTCCAGTCCAGCGTTTCTCATGATGTACTCTGCATAGAAGTTAAATAAGCAGTGTGACAATATACAGCCTTGACGTAGTCCTTTTCCTATTTGGAACCAGTCTGTTGTTCCATGTCCAGTTCTAACTGTTGCTTCCTGACCTGCATACAGATTTCTCAAGAGGCAGGTTAGGTGGTCTGGTATTCCCATTAGAACTGCAGAATTGCAGGCCCCACTCTGAATCAAAATCTGTATTTTAACATGGTTTCCAGGTGATTCATTTGCATATTAAAGTTCGAGACTCCTTATAAAGAGGAAATTGATGCCACCACATTTTCAAAAGTACGATCCATTCTTTTCTTTGAAACCTAACCAGCCTCACCCCACTCCGCAAAAATCAAGGGATGGAAGCCCACAATGACAGAGAACTTTGTCCACAATTTCATTGGCAGAGAATGCTTTCTAATTCAGTTGAAAGAAAAAAGCACCTCAAATAGTGAAAAATGAATCATTTACTCTCTTCCATTAAAGCCTCCATCTTTAGAGTAACCACCTAGCTTGATCAATCTCATGCCCTTAGGCAATGTTTCCCAAACTTGGATGACTATTAGAACTAAGTGAATAATAAACCACAGAGGTCCAAGCTCCTGAAATAGAGTAGGCTGGGTCTTTGTACTTTTACCAAGTTCCCCAAATAACTCAGATAACCTTCCAAAGTTTTTGAACCATAGTCCTAAGACATAGGCTATTATATTAAAAGAATTTTAGATCTTCTCCCCTTTTTTCAAGATCACAGTACAAATTTCCTTCACAATACAGAAATACTGACATTTCATACTACAGAATACAAGTTTTTAACTCTATGTTGGGAAAGTTATTTAGATGGCGGTAGATATCACAATAAGGTCTATAATTATAAACAATTATCAATTTCCTTTTTCAGAAGAATTGGTTAATTTTATGATAGTTAAAATCCTATCAGAGAGCAGTAGAGGGGTGTTTGGCCCCAAAGGACATCTTTAAATATGCGTCACTTCCCTCAGTGTGTAGAGATGGGATTAAAAAAAAAAATCTGGATTAGCAGATTGCAGTTGACTTTCTGGAATCTCCCAGTCAGAAAAACTGATCTGACTTCTGTTGTAGCCTCTCAGATAGTTTAGGGAACTAGTACTGTAGGCTGCCAACCTCTTGGTTCATGAACTCTACAATGCCCTGTTTTGTAAATGTTATCTTAATCTCATAGTTGAGAAAACCAAGGCTTTTGAAAGCTTTGAAGTAATTACAGCAAGGTTAGGAGAGATTGAAGAAAGATGAGGCTGACAAAGGAAAACACTGGGAGAGCAACTGGAGAAGTCAACGCCCTATGCACTTGAAATTTTCAAGAATATTGAAAAAGGGCAGTTATCATTCCCTGCCTTGAACAATCCCAAGAGTTCTAGAAGCAAAGAAGCCAACAGGCAAGCAGGTATTTACTTGCCATGTTTATAACTTGGACTTTGTATCCCTGGGACCTTTATGGTATAGTCTCATTAAATAGTGACTGGTCTGCTTTTTGAGGTTGCCCAACACCTCCTAGAAGGGTTCTTGACCTTGGCTGAACACTAGTATCACCTATGAAGGTGTACAAATGCTGATGCCATAGTCAGCCCTTTGGAAGTTTAAACCAGAAGCTGTGGTGGGGGGTTCATATCCATATTTGTGAAGCTCTCCAAGTTAGTCCAGTCTACAGGCAAGGCTGAGAACCATTGTCCTAGAAAACAGAGATAGTGAGGAAGTGGCAGAAGAGTGAGATACTCTGCTTCTGGGTGGAACAATGGATCAGTGTAGAAGAGGAAAGTCTTGGTAGTGGCTGAACTCTCAGACTTCAAGAAAAGTAAGGGATAACAACACAATATGTTATACTGGAAAGAACAAGATCTCATACACATAAAAGAAGTACAGCTGACCCTTGAACAACGTGGGTTTGAACTGCAGAGGTCCACTTGTAAGTGCATCTTTTCGACAGTAAATACTAGAATATAGTCCATGGTTGTTTGAATCCATGGATGCTGAGGAACCACAGATACAGAGGGTGGACTGTAAGTTATATGTGGATTAACTCCTGTGTTGTTCAAGGGTCTACTGTATTTTCCTTTCAGTTCAGTTGAAGAAGGAATTCATAGGGCCTGGACTCCATCTACGCCTGTTCATGCTGATCATGCTCAGCCACCTTTCCAATGGACTCTGAACTCTGTGTTTGGTGCCTATGAAAACAACAACAGAAGGATAAGACCCTCTCCAGACAGGGGAACCTTGAAGATCGTATCTAGGTTACTCATCGCCTAAGAGAAAACATACACTAATCACCCCTTCCTCCAGACAGGCCATAAATTTTTCTGTATCTATCGGAGTGTAACCTTGGGTTTATTGATTATTGGCTAATTGGTTGACTGTTTGAGCACATGAGCACATAGCACGTGAATGATGGGGTTATTGGGATTGTGTTTTCCTTGGTTTATATAAGTCTCAAGGAATTTGGAGTGGTGGGTTCAGACACGTACACATGGGGTATAAAAGATTTTCACAAATGCTGGTCAGGGTCCTTGGCTAAGAGGAGACTCTGCCTTGGGCCCGCCAGTGTCATAAACTGCACTCCACGATCTGCATTGTCCTTCTGGGTGAGTTTGTTTCCCGGAAGTCATGGCTACAACACAGTCACTACCAAGAGCAGTGCCATGGCAGTGGCAATAGCTGTAAGCTTTTCTCCCCTCAACATTTGTAAGCATCCCTAGGGCCCAAATTTTGGTCTTAATATTGTGCTATACCTAAAAAAGGAACCACAAACCAGAGGCTAGTTAATTCCATGTCCTTCGGCAGGATAAAATCAGTATAGTCTGTAACACCTTGTTGTTGCTAGGAAGCCAAAGATATTTTTAAAATAGCAAGGGCAGTGCTAAAAGGAAAAAAGGACCAGCTTAACCGTTTACCAAGTTGTGAGCATTTATAGCAAAAGTCATTAAGTAAAGCAAGCTGTGCTTATAAAAAGGCCATGAAGCTCATAAGAAAAGAGTGAATATAAAGAAAATGTACAAATATATAATTGTAATGTCAAAGAAGGATGACTATTACCATTACATTTAAATGTATTTACTCAAGTAAGTAGGAAAATGCTTATATGTAACTGTGTAGATACAGATAGATATTTTGTGGGTTTTTGTTAGTATATTTCTGTTCACAAAGTATAGATATCTGCCATTTTTAGTGTGTGTAAACCAAAAATAATTAAGACAACTTAGAAGTCAAATTGTCCTAGAAATAGTAGAAGCTATAACGTGAATGGAAAACCCCATCAGCATTTGTGGTCTTACATGAAGTGATGTATAAGAAGAATCCTGCAGCTAACTAGCACCTGTTGTCATACGCAATTTCCAGTTAGAAAGATGATACAACCATTTATTCCAAAATAAATATTTAGTTTACTGTCCTGAAGAAGAAATCTAAATTTTCAAACTCACTCTCCTGTCACTTTGAGAGTGAAACCTCTTGGTGACCCAACTAATTATAAAACAATGCCAATCAGAAAGGCACATATTTTAAAACATTGAAACCAGGCCAGGTTAATAAAGCATAAAAATATTACAATGAGTCATGTCCTGCCAGAGACTGAAGACAAATAAAAATTGAGTGCTATTCCATCTTTTAACTTCCTTAATAAATGAGAATTCATATGAAAAACAGAAGCAAGGATCCTATGGAAGACAAGATAAGCCCCCCTACCCCCACAGGATGTTCTTGTCCTAATACCCAGAGCCTGTGTCCTTACATGACAATGGAAATTTTCCATGTGTGATTCAATTAAGGATCTTGAGATGGGGAGATTATCCTGGGCTGGGTCTAATCTAAGAGAGAGGTTCCTTATAAAGAGAGCAGCATGACTGTGGTCCAGAGGTTGGAGTTTTGTGCTTCTACTGCAGGGAGTACGGGTTCGATCCCTGGTTGAGGAAGTAAGACACTGTAAGCTGCACAGTGAGGCAAAAAAAAAAAAAAAAGGAAAGAGAGAGAGAGAGAGAAAGCAAAGAGGGAGATCAGAAGAGAAGATGCTAGCTGTGTTGCTGGCTTTGATATGGAAGAAGGGAACCATGTGCCAAAGGATGTAGGCAGCCACTGGAGGCCAGAAAGACCAAGGAATTGGATTCTCCCCTGGAGCCTCCTAATGGAGAAAGCAATGGCACCCCACTCTAGACTCTTGCCTGGAAAATCCCATGGAAGGAGGAGCCTGGTGGGCTGCAGTCCATGGGGTCACTAAGAGTCGGACACTACTGAGCGACTTCACTTTCACTTTTCACTTTTATGCATTGAAGAAGGAAATGGCAACCCACTCCAGTGTTCTTGCCTGGAGAATCCCAGGGACGGGGGAGCCTGATGGGCTGCCGTCTATGGGGTCACACAGAGTCAGACACGACTGAAGTGACTTAGCAGCAGCAGTAGCAGCTGGAGCCTCCGGAAGGATCACAGCCCTGGGGGTTTCATTTTAGACTTCTGACTTGCAGAAGTGTAAGATAATAAATCTTGTGTTAAGTCACTAAATGTATGGTAATTTGTTAAAGCAGCAATAGGAAACGAGTATCAGACCCCATTGTTAAAAGTGAAAACTAGGTGATAAAAATATATTCAAGCTAGTGGATGGCAGCTTGAATTTAATTCCTCTTGAATTTAGCAAGCAGTTCCCGAACCCAACCAAAATTAAGTGATCACCAATCCACTTAATCTGTATTCCTAGCCTCTTGAGATGGTTTTTCTTCTTTCCAGTCTGCTAGAATTACACACACGCATTTAAATTCCAGGATCATGTAAAGATAAGAATAAAAGTAGGGGCAAGAATGTAAACAAAATTAAACCTATAATATTAATAGCATTGTGCTTAGTTTTATTGTTAAAAAATTAATCAGCTCTCTAATGAATGCAGTGTTTTATGTGTATATTTTCCTTTTTAAAATATTTAGAGCATTCAAGGAAATCTGAAATGCTAGGCTTGTGATTAAGTTAAATGTTTTAGAGCATTTGATTAAGTTGCAATCAGTGTTTAAATGGTTGATGAGACTTGTTCATTTAATATGTATTCAATTTAGTGGCTGTATAAGTTAGTATGTGACCATTTAAAGCAATTGCTCTGAAACTTAAACACAACATCAGAATCACCAGGAGGGCTTATTAGAACACAGCCAATTGTGTTTCTGATTCAGTAGGTCTGGTTGTTGTTTTAGGGCCCCCCAAATTTGCATTTCTAACAAGCTGCCACATGCTGCTTATGCTGCTGGTTTGGGGACTACACTTTGAGAACCATTGAGAAATATGATAAATGGAATATTCCCTGCAGTATCAGTAAACAAAGGATATCACAGTCATCAGTGATTAAAGCTACCACGGATGATAAGCTGGTGAGCCCTGAAAAAACTCAGGATGTGAAAACACAAGGTACTGGCCCCAGACAACTGAGGCGCATATCAAAGGAATGATTTCAGTGAGCCAGACTCTTACATCTTCCCATACATGGAAAACCACTAAATTCCTTAACTTGGGATATCTGGCTTTCTACATTCAGACTATCTGCCCTTTGTTGCAAAACTTCTATATAACCTGTCTCCTCCGAGCATTTCTCTTGGGGTTACTTGAGATGCTGCCTCCTGGGCTTGAAGTCACAAAAGTTCCTGCACAATAAAACATAACTCTCAACTTTTAGGTTGTGAATATTTTTTAAGTCCATAACATTTTTCTAATGTTTGCTCTTTTATGTTTATTGAAATGCTAAATTCATAAGAATATTATATTGGACTTCCCCGGTGGCTCAGTGGTAAAGAATCTGCCTGCAATTCAAGAGATGTGAAGACACTGGTTTGACCTGAGTCAGGAAGATCCCCTGAAGGAGGAAATGGCAACTTACTCCAGCATTCTTGCCTAGAGAATCTCATGGACAGAGGAGACTGGCAGGCTATATCCATGTGCCGGGACTCAGCGTAAGGAACTCCACCCGTGACAAAGGTCATGAGGAAGGAGGCTCGGCATTACGCAAAGGCAGGATCGAGCCTCAGGAGACGCCCCTGTTCCTGAGCATCTACCCCCAAAACCAGAGTCTGCCTAGTTTACTGTTTTATGCTCTCACCTATACCTCTGACTTTATGGGGGGCTGTCCCCCACCACCTCTCTCGGAGAAGGAGTTAACTTACAGCTCCATTTAATAAAAATTCCTGGGCGTGACAAGAGTGTTTCAACTTACAAACTCCTCTGAGTTTCTCTAGCCTGCCTGAGCAGGTTCGTCCAGCCACAAGTGATTGTTTACAGCCTCCCAACTGTGAGAGGCACGAAATGCTTTAAACTTTCTAAATACAGACTCTTTTGAGAAGTTAGAAAATTATTAGTATAGTATAGTGGGTTGATTAGAAATTATATTGGTGAAGTGTTTTTCATTTGTTGAGCCAATATTTGCTGCTAAATCTCCATATTCCCTGCCCTTATAATGAATATAACTAGCATATAGGAGAAATAAGTATTAACCTTTAAGATTAATCATGTTAAACCTTAAGCTAAGTAAATTCCTTTCTTGATTATAACCCCTTGCACCCTCACCCTATAAGAATGCAACTTTATCTGGTACCTTCAGAGGGTGGCGCCTGGTTTAAGCAAAAATCACCCCTGGAAAAAATAAATTTTCTGGTTGACTGACCATTATCAGAAAGGGCCATAAAATGTCAGTAGGCCTCATGGCCAGAAGATGATGTAAAACCCCTAAGATCTTTGTATACATTTATATGAAGCACCTGATTTTGACAAGGGTCAGGTCTGCTGACCCCGCGTGACTCTGTATTCTATCTCTATGTGTAACAAAAAGTATATAAGCAAGCCTGAAAATAAAGAAAACGGATCAGTTTCTGGAAAGACTGATTCCCCCGGGTCATTCTTTCTTTCCCCTTCTGGCTAAATTCCCATCTGGAGCATGGATGCTCGCCAAGCCTGCTAATTTTGCCCTGGCTTCTAAGACCCACGCAAGAGGGAGCCCAAGGCGGGGCACCTTCCACTATTCAAGCAGGCATCAGTGGCCTATGTAGGTGGTGCAAGCCTCTTGTCTCGAGGTTTTATTGGTATTCCACGTAAACCAAGTTATTCAGCCTCTTTTTCTCCACTAATTTTCCTACTACACTGTTCTTTTCTAATCTCTCTTTATATTTCTAATTAAATAGCTTTTTCCTAGGACACCGACTCCGTCTCCCCTTTGAATTACCCTGGATCCACCAGGGCTGGACCTCAGCATCCTGGGGTTGCAAAGAGTCAGACATGACAGAGGGACTAAACAAAACAAACAAAAATATTTGCTCTTTTTTCTAATGTTTGCCCCTTTTATGTTTATAGAAATGCTAAATTCATAAGATTAAGATATTGAACTGTAAAACAAAGTACAAAGAATAGGGAATATTTCCATAGACAATAAAAGCCTCTTGGACATTAAAGAATCTATGAGCAAGGGGGAGCATGACAAAGCTTAATAGAAAATGTCACTTCAGTCCTTCAGCCACAGAAGCTGCATGTGGAACGGATTCAGTGATATGAGGGAACGAGCAACTCCTAAGCTGTTTTCACATTGGAATCACTTGGGAAAACAAAGATATTAGAGATCTTTAAACAGTCAATATTATTTTGTCAATAATATTGCTTTCTGCTTTATGTTTAAAGGCACTATGAATCATAGAGAAATCACCATTCTTATTTTTCTTCCAGTCTACTAAAAATCTTTAAAAAAAACACTTTTCACTGGAAACAATGACAAACCTGTAATTTGGGCTGGACTTACAGGCCCACTAACAGTAATCTGGGCTTTCTATGTTGTTTAGTTGCTAAGCCATGTTCAACTCTTTGTGACCCCATGGACTGTAGCCTGCCAGGTTCCTCGGGCCATGGGATTCTCCAGGCAAAAATACTGGAGTGGTTTACAATTTCCTCCTCCAGGGGACATTCCTGACCCCAGGGATCAAACCTGGGTCTCTTGCTTGGCAGGAGAATTCTTTACCATGGATTCACTGGGCTTTCTATATAGCCCTCCAGAAATTTATTATCCCAGCTTTAAATATTGTAAGAGCTGTGTTATGTGTTACAAATGAAAGGTTGACAAAGTTAAAAATACTCTTTGGCTGTGTAATGACTTTTCATTTTGGTCCCTCTTCATTTCCATTGAACATATAGTTTTGTTTGCCTTCCAGTGGATTCCTGCAGCTTTGCAGTCTTGGGAATCTGTCAACAATGGTAGCAAAACAGCTTTTGCAAAATCCAAAGTACCCAAATTAAAGTTTCTGACACTGATCAATTTGCTCTGGATGTTTAATTAGCTATATGAGGATTTAAAATGAAGTCAACAAGCTCAAATATTTATTCAACTTGATTTTGCCTAAATGTTTTTAAATGGCAACTATTTTCTGCTTTTCCTGTTGTTTAGAAAAAGGAGGAGCATGACATAGGATTTTAAATGGGAAGATAGTTGAGGAGATAAAATGTTAACATTGATTATTTCTGGATGATGGCAGTATTGGTGGCTCTAACTATTTTTAAAATCTCTTTTAGTATTTTTTTTTACCAAAAAAAGTATGACTGTAATAACCAGAAAAAAACATACAATTCAAAGAAGGAAATTTCTCCAAAACATGATTTTGAAAGTAATTGAAAATGAAATAGGACTTCCTAGAGTAAAGGCTAATTCTTAGCCTTAGTGAAGAAATGTGCAAAGGCGTTATCAAAGACTAATAGCGTTATGTCAAAATGACCCAGTAGCCATCTTGAAGACAGATCACATTGGCCAAATAGGGTACAATTTCAGCACCAATAAGAGTATTAACTGCAATGAATTGAAACCTTCAAGTATTAATATATTAAAATGTATGAGTTTATGAAGATACTACAAAACAGAGGAACATTGAGAAGAGCCATAGTAAGATCTATTTTAATTCAATGTAATAGAGAACTCTCCATCAGTTTCTATGAATTCTGGTCAGAAAAGTCAGACCGTATAAAAATGGAACAAGATAGCTCTGTATATAAAGAATACCCTGATGCTAGGTATTTTCATGCAGGCTAAAGAATGATTTCGAAGGAATGGTGTGGAGGAGGCATGAAAAGGATGGTTGATATAAAATAGCTCATAAAGATCTTTGAAATCGCAAATTTATATTATTCTTTAATATTTTCCCCTTTGGTATGAAATCAAAACTTGTTTAGGAATTAACTAAAACTCCCAGAAAGCCAAAACAAAGCAAAAAAAAAAAACCAAAACAATAAATACTGTAAACAAAGTCTCCTACGGCCGGAGGAAACCTGATGCAGGGTCCCTGTGCGTGGGTAAACAGATACTAAAAACAAACAAAACCCCAAACCCCAACAGTGTGCTGGGCCAGATCTTAAGAGCAAACACGTATATGGATGAGATGGGCAATCACCCAACAATCTTGATATGCTTAGAAAGACTTGAGTAGTTCCTACACTATCAGAACATGGTGGATGAAAGCTAAAGTCAGACAGCGGTTGTATTCTCATAGGGTCGTGCCATGCATTCTTTCCTATGTCCCTATCCTGCCTTGAATTACTGTGTGTCCTAGTTGACCTAAAAAGTATTAACAACCTGAAAGTTGAGAGTTATGTTTTATTTGGTAGGAATTTTTAGGACTTCAAGGCCGGGAGACAGAATCTCAAGTAACCAGGAGAGAACTGCTCCAAGGAGGTGAGGAGCCAGGTTATATAGAAGTTTTGTTAACAAAGGGCAGGTAGTCTGAACATCTGAAGATTGTTGGTAATTAAAGAAAACCAGGTAACCTAACAAGGAATTCAGTTAACTTAATTCAAAAGTTAACCTAACTTAACTTTTCTTTGTATGGAAAGATGCA
Organism: Aepyceros melampus; assembly: GCA_006408695.1. Lineage (NCBI taxonomy): Eukaryota > Metazoa > Chordata > Mammalia > Artiodactyla > Bovidae > Aepyceros > Aepyceros melampus. The sequence goes on along the minus strand of SJXQ01005628.1, from coordinate 102,689 downwards.
AGAGTCTGGGCTCACTGAAATCATTCCTTTCATACTCATCCCAGCTATCTGGGGCCAGTATCCTGTTCTCACATCCTGAGCTTCCCTCCTCAGGGCTCACCTAGGTAGAGGCCGCTATTCCGATGGCTGCTAGACCACAGGTATTCTTCTTCCTGAGTGCCTTTGCTGCTGCTGCTGCTAAGTCGCTTCAGTCGTGTCCGACTCTGTGCGACCCCATAGACGGCAGCCCACCAGGCTCCACTGTCCCTGGGATTCTCCAGGCAAGAACACTGGAGTGGGTGGCCATTTCCTTCTCCAATGCATGAGAGTGAGAAGTGAAAGTGAAGTCACTGAGTCATGTCCAACTCTCAGCGACACCATGGACTACAGCCTACCAGGCTCCTCCCTCCATGGGATTTTCCAGGCAAGAGTACTGGAGTGGGGTGCCATTGCGGGCTCACCAACTCACATTGGAGGCTGCAGTCACTGATGATTGTGACTTCCTTGTTTACTGATATGGCAAGAAATATTCCATTTCTCACCCCTAATTTTCAGTATGTTATCATTGATGTCTCTCTCCAGCCAGTTGAATAACTGATTGGCCAACAGTGGGAGGAATTTTGGGCTGTGTATGACACCATTGAGAACCCTGTAATCATTTTAAAATGGGCATTTCCTGTTTTTATTTTTTATGGAAACAGGCTAAGGTCCTAGAGGAGGCATAGACTTTCTTCCCAGTGTAAATTGGCCAAGGAATAAACTTGCTGACTGAGTCTCCCTTTGGGATGGAGAATATTCCAATGCTCTGATATTCTCTACCTAGGTTATAATTTTAGTTATATCAATATAAGAATGACAAGGAAACAAAAGAATACCTTCAGCACACCTAGATTGGCACCTCAAAGATGGAAGCCCAGGGATGTTGAATGAAATCTCCATATGCAATTTCTTCACATAGGCTTCTATGATGGTCAGACTATTTTGATGTATATGTTAGTTGCTACTTTTGAAGACCTCGGAGATAAATGGTTAGGGCATAATGGTATTCATAATGACCTCCTCAAAATGTGCTATAGGAATTTCAGTGTTGGGTCAGTGTAAACTGACTAGGAGACCATGAAGATGGCCAGAATTGAGTCAGAGCTTCTCCTGAGATTGAATTAGACTGTAACTTGATTCAGTGAAAAATACAGGAATTTCTTCCGTGTGCCTGTCCTTTAAAAGCACTATGTGATTTACCCTCATATAACTCATTGGGATACATATTTGTACATCCATTTTACAACTGAGAAACCTAAGTCTCAGAAGCAACTGGTCCAAACCACAGGGCCAGTGTGGTATGAGCTGTGACCTAAAGCCCAACCCTGCTTCAAAGCCCGTACGTACTCTTACACTATGGCAAACTACCTCTGAACTATATTTCATGTTGTGAACAGCTGGCTTTTGTTACTATTTACCCAAGGCCATAAAACTGCCATGCTGCTTGGTGGCCTCTGTAATATTCATGGAGACATCATATTTCCTATTTAGATACAAAATTATTAGTATCCAATTAGGTACATATTTCCCATTATGTGCCAACATGTTAAAACATTTTACCAAGAAATCTAAATAAGATTACCTTTTTTGGTCCTAAAATCATTACTATAAATATCTTAGGAACAGTATTTCAGCTTTTCAAAACATTCCTTTCAATATGACAATAGTTTAACTCCTACTCTTTTTTTCACATTCCTACTGTTAAGGACTGTGTCTCATCCACAAATTCCTTTGTAACTTCCATTATTTGAACTACCAGAATGACAATGATTTGAAACCCTTCCACATTGCTGCAGGGCCATGTGGATATGTGGTTGTGTAGTGGATTGAATGTTGTTGTTGTTCATTTGGTAAGTCATGTCTGACTCTTTGCAGCTCCATGGACTATAGTCTGCCAGGCTCCTCTGTCCATGGGATTTTTCCCAGGCAAGAATACTGGAGTGGGTTGCCATTTCCTTCTCCAGAGGATCTTCCCAACCCAGGGATCGAACCTGTGCCTCCTGCATTGGCAGGTGAATTCTTTACCACTGAGCCACCCCCAAGCCCAATGGGTTGAATGGTGTCCCCCCAGATTCATATCTACCAGGAAACTGAGAATGGGGCCGAGTTTGGAAGTAGAGTCTTTGAGAGTGTTATTAGTTAAGATGAAGTCATGCTGGGGTAGGCTAGACCCTAAATCCAGTGACAGATGTTTTCCTTAGAAGAGGAGAAGAAACACAGAGATATACTGAGAAGATCAAGGTGGAGTCATAGACTGGAGTGATAAGCTACAAGCTGAGCTACAAGCTGAGGAGTGCCAAAGCTTGTTGAGAGCCTACAGAAGCTAGGAAGCGGTGAGGAAAGATTCTTCCCTAGAGCCTTCAGGGAGAACATGGCCTTGCTGACATGTGGATTTGGGGCTTCTAGCCTCCAGGACTGGAGAAAGCAATGGCACCCCACTCCAGTACTCTTGCCTGGAAAATCCCATAGATGGAGGAGCCGGTAGGCTGCAGTCCATGGGGTCGCTAAGAGTCAGACATGACTGAAATGACTTAGCAGCAGCAGCAGCAGCAGCAGCAGCAGGAGCCTCCAGGACTGTGAGAGAATAGATCTGTGTTGTTTCTAAGCCACCAAGTTTGTGGTAATTTGTATGGCAGCCCTAGGAAACTAATACAGTGGTTTATGCTGAGTTTCCTTCTTACTGGTTTTACACTGGCAGGAAACACTTCAGCAATCACTACCATAAGTACATTACCTCTATAGGGGACTTAATTAGAGTAGAACAATGTTATATTATTTGGTTTTATATGGTGCTTTTCATACACATGTTTCCTGAAGCTGTTTTACTAAGTACTGTGTTAAAATGAAAATGACTGTGAAGCTATTGTATTATGAACCTTTCAATAGTGGACTCAGAGCATTAGGCATGAACAGCTGTCATTATGGAAGAAACAGAAAGGCTTGAAAGTAGAGTGATAATGTCCCACTGCTGTTGCTAAGTTTCATCCATTTTTAAACTCCCAAAGAATAAGTGATCTGGAGAAGGAAATGACAACCCACTCCAGTAGTCTTGCCTGGAGAATCCCATGGACAAAGAAGCCTGGTGGGCTACAATCCATGGGGTCACAAAGAGTTGGACACGACTGAGCGACTAATACACACAAGGTGTCATATCTAAAAAGACAAGCCTGGAGTGAAGGGAGAAATAGAACATCCAACCCTTGACCCTAGTAGAGCACCTGAGAATTAACAAAATCTGAAAATAACACCAAATTTGAAGCAAATGTTATGGAATACATATGTATATCTTTTGTAGCTTCTGATATGTTAGAGGTGGAAAAGAGTCACTAAGAGACTTTTCTAAAGAGGGAAGTGAGCAATGGTCAATTTTCACCAATGGGAGACTGTCCCTACAGGGATCCACACTGAACTGAGGATCCACACTGAATCTTCAGGCTGTCTTTCCATGGGTGTAGGATACCATCCTTACTAGTTTAGCAAAATTCAGAAGAGAAATCATAGCCATTTGTGGGGGAAAAAAAGAGTTAACACAGCAGTCCTGAGATGGCTGTCTTTAAAAGGCCTGCTTCCTAGGTTGGACCTTCGCTGGCATCTGGGAACTTGAACTTTGGTGGGAGGGTTTCCACCATTCCCGGAAACGATAAGGATGGCTCACTCCTTAAACTGTTTGTAAAAGTACTATGGATTATGCTGAACAGAATCCTTTTGGGAGTCCAGAAGCTGGCTTCATGCTAGGCAGACGGTGCCTATGTGACCAGTCCCCAGTAAAAGTCTTATGCACTCTGTGTTTAATGGGCTTCCATGCAAAATAGTATTTCTCACATGCGGCCACAGCTGATGCTGGGGGAATTAAGCATGAAGTGTGTGACCCCACCAGGAGAAGACCCTTACAACCTTGTGTCTGGTCTCCCCTGGCCTTTGCCCGTGTGCCTTTTCCCTTTGCTTTCTATCCTTTTTTAGTAATGAATCTTAGCCATGACCATATCCTGAGTCATGTGAATCCTCCTAATGGATCATTGAACCTGGGGTTGGTCTTGGGACCCTGACATACCAGCTCCTCCACAATATCAGTCAACAGCTCCATCTGAGCACTCCCTTTCACTCCCCAGTGGTGCCCTCAGATCATACGATACTCAACTGAGACTTAGCTAAAGAGAATTCACCCATGATATATATATATGCTGTATATATTGGCTATGTTGTTGTTGTTCAGCCGCCCAGTCATGTCCAACTCTTTGCGACTTCATGGACTGCAGCACGCCAGGCCTCTCTGTCCCTCACCATCTCCCAAAATTTGCCCAATTTCTTGTCCATTGCATCAGTGATGCCATACAGCCATCTCATCCTCTGGTGCCCTCTTCTCCTGCCCTCAGTCTTTCCCGGCATCAGGGACTTTTCCAATGAGTCAGCTGTATATATATTGGCTGTACCACATAGCATGCAGGGACCTTAGTTCCCTAACCAAGGATCGAACCCATGCCTCTGGAGTCTTGACCACTAGACTGCAAGGGAAGTCTCCTGTCCCCTCACCCACTATATTTTGACAAGTGAACAGGTTTAATTATTGTAATCAAGTAAGAAAAGAGCAATGGAGCTTCCCTTGTGGCTCAGTGATAAAGAATCGGCCTGCAATGCAGGAGCCGCAGGAGATGCAGGTTTGACCCGGGTTGGGAAGATCCCCTGGAGCAGGGCGTGGCAAGCCACTCCGGAATTCTTGCCTGCAGCATCCCACGGATGGAGGAGCCTGGCGGGCTACAGTCCAGAGGGTCACAAAGAGTCGGACACGACTGAAGCAACCTAGCATGCAGGCAAGAAAAGAGCAATACATTTTATTTTGAACGTGTATTTAGGTCTTTTACTTCTTGATCGGGTTTTTCCTTCTTTTGGTGGCTGAGACAGGACCAGCTTGTAAGGGTACATTGTTTTTTAAATTTGCAAGTTTAAAATATGTTTATTTGCTGATGTAAAAACGTTGCTGGCTGCCCTTCTGTTCTCCAGTGCATCAAGCTTGTTCTTGCCTTAAGCTTTTGTACCAGCAGCTCTTGTTGTCTGAGATGCTTTCCCTATAGCCTTGAGTACCTCGTTCTATCTTTTCAGTGAGCACTCCCCTTAACAGTCACCTCCTCAGAGAGGCCTTCCCTGACCACCCAATCTAAAGGGGCCCCCACTCTACCCACAGATTCCCCCTGCTTTGACTTCATCATAGCACTTATTTCAACCCTCTATTGTATTCATGCTTTATTTTTTGTTTACTGAAAGCCTCTTCCCTCTAGAATATAATTTCCACTTGAAAAAGTATTTTGTTTGATTTGATCAGCATTTTATTCTCAGTGCTAAAACAACACCTGGAAGAAAAACCAGGCATTCAGTAAATATTTTTGAATGAATAAATAATTAAATCATTTGATTAAATAAATGACATTTTGGAAATTTCACTTAACAGTTTTCAGGACACTAGCCCAATTTGCTTTTTTTTTTTTTCTGTTGCCACATTCAGTATTTTCCCCATCAGGTTTTTTTCACCAGTGGGCAGTCACTATTTTTTTTTCCACCAGACCCCCAAAGCAGCCAGACAGGCAGGTTAGTGAAGAAACACCATCAATCAATGTCAGGTGTACGCTTGCCTCAATTCCAAAGGGCCAGCACTATCATTTAAACATCATCCAATCTCTTTGCATCTTACAGAGTTTAACTGCTACAGAAAGTAAAGAGGCAATTGCAATGGGTTGTACTGTGCATATTGGTAGGGTCGATGCCATTAAGATTCACTTCCTTGCTTCTCCTGTTCAATTACTTCTGTGCAAGGCGGTGGATTTCCCTTGTCTTCTTCAATTTAGATTTATTGAATTTCTGAATCTCAGCCATATCTTGTTTGTCAGGTATTTGGGCAGATGAAGCAGTGATGGGGTGCACAAAAGAGTCAGATTTCCACAGCATCTACTCCACCCTCCCCCCATTTCTGACATCTCCATCACCTATTCCAGCCTCTTATGATATTGCACTACCCTAATTTTCCTTGTACCTTAACAATTTACTCCTGCCCCTCCCTAAGTGTACCTGTCCTTGAGGTTTAGCCTTCTGCAATTCTCCCACAATGAGATGTGTGTGCTTAGTTGCTCAGTCGTGTACAACCCTTTGCAGTGCCATGAACTGTAGCCCGCCAGGCTCCTCTGTCCATGGGGATTCTCCAGGCAAGAATACTGGAGTGGGTTGCCATTCCCTCCTTCAGGGATCATCCCAACTCAGGGATCAAATCCACGTCTCTTATGTCTCTTGCATTGGCAGATGGGTTCGTTACCACTAGTGGAACTTGTAAACAGATTGTTTTTCCTAGGATCTGTGTAGAGCTCCTCTAACCAAGGACTTTCAGTGGCAATTGTTGTGTGGTGAGCAAGCACAGAAAAGAACATGTTTACACTCGTCCTCAGCTTTCAACCCATGCTTGGCTATTTGTCTCTTGCTTTGAGGGTCCCGCCCACTCCTCTGATTTCTGGGCCCTGACCTCTTTCTAGCTGCCAGTCTGCACTTCTGCACTCTTTCACTCTCTATGGAATGCTCATCTGTTTCTCAACTGTACCTTCTTCCAACCACTAGTTCACATGTGACACTCACCATCATTCACTTGGCTCTATATAGAGGGTCCCCATTGAAATTTCTTTCCTGGTTGTGTCCCTGGCTTCATCCCCTAACCAGCTTGTAATATTATTCTGGAACAAAGCATATTTCACTTTGGTGGAAACAGAATTATTAGGCAAATAGAATTCTAACCAGTGACAGCATATTTAGAAGAAGAACTCTTTTATGTTTATTTATTCTTCTTGTCCCTTGCATCCGGAAGATGAACACAACACAGCTTAATACTAACACTGTCCCATCTGAAATAACATAACTAAAAGTTTTAAAGATGAGTTATTTCAAATCTCTTCAGCAATTCAAATGAGGTGGATTCTTTAGTACATACTAGGGTAGCGGCCATAAAAAGCAGGCAGTGTCTGCAGGGAGTTGCTTTATAACATATCGTTTTCAGAAAATAATCATTAGTCTTTGATATCAAGTGTGAGATAGTTAAACAAAGACATTTGCTCTGTATTTCTCTATCAGGCATGATACAATGGTGAGAACACTGCATGGGGAGTCAGAGGACCCATGTTTCAGTCTCTAATTATAGCATAGTGATTCAGAGCCTTTTCTCACGCTACTTTCATCCAGGTAGGCCTGAGCTACTTAGTACTTGCTGATAGAATGTGAGTGGAAGTGACTGTGCTGCTTCCCTGCTAAGTGGCTTTGAAGTGAGCATCCTGTCCCCAGGCACTCTTCCCTAGCACCTGGCTGGATGTTGACACCCAGGATAACCTTGGAGGCCACATGTTGAGCCATTTTCATCCCCAGTCCCTAAATGGCCACATAAATAATCACTCCTTCCGTCTTATCAATCAGGAACATTTGCGCTATGTTAAGCTATTGACATTTTGAGATTTTTGTCTTATAGTAGCTAGGATGTCCCTAATAAAGTTGTTTCACTTCTTTATGCCAATCTGTTTGGGTTTTTATAAGGATTAAATGAGTCAGAACAATGCCTTACACATAATAATGTTCAATAAATGTTAGCTCTCAATATTACTTCCTGCTCTGATGCTAGCAGGTTATGGGTCATTGAACATGTCAATTTCCCTGGCCTTCCATTTCTTCAACTGAAAAACATAAGAGTCATGCTTGATGACTAAATTTCCTGGAGTTTGAAATTCTATAATCAGAAGCCTCTTCAAATTGCTGAGAAAAAAAAAAGAAAATTAACCCAAGGAAAGTGCCCAGAAGATGAGAGAAATTCATTCAGGACATCAGGTAAAAAGGTAAAGAAAGAAAACAGAACAGTCCAAAGGATGCTGAGAGGGAAAACCACTAGTTAAAGAGAAGCATATTTTCTTTTTAAGATGTATCCATAAATTGTGAAATAAGCTTCCAAGAGAAGATTTACAAACCGGGCTGTATCTGTGAGACTTTCGTTCACACCCAAATGAATATCGTCCGTGGTAAGAAAACAAGGGTGGCCTCCCAGAAGTGCAAAGCCTGCAGTAAAAGAGAGAAAAGAAAGGCTTTTTGAAAAAAAAAAAAAAAAGAATTAAAGTAGCAAACAAAATCATGAGGACTCAGTACCATCTCAAATGAAAAGTCAAAATCTTTCAATCTCACCAGCCTCTCTAATAGGGAATTCCCAGGGAAAGCAAAATGAGGAACTGAGAGAAGTATATGAGATTTTCTGTACTAGCACTTAACTCTCCTTCAGATGTGTGACCATCTCTCCACCATCTTTTCAGAACTGTGCAATTATGGGCCATTGTTCCTTTCTGGAGGCTATACCTCACTTTTATTCTTAAAATATATAACGATGTCCACCAGGAAAATGGGAACATCAACTGTAGTATCGGATGTCATGGATGGCAATGGAATACTGCTCAGTAATTAAAAGAAATGAACTATACACACAACATGGATGAATCTCACAAACATTATGCTGAATGAAAGAAGCTAGACACAAAAGAGTACATAATGTATAATTCCATTCATATGGAGTTCTAGAATGGGTGAAGCAAACATGCTGCTGCTGCTAAGTCCTTCAGTCGTGTCCGACTCTGTGCGACCCCATAGACGGTAGCCCACCAGGCTCCCCCGTCCCTGGGATTCTCCAGGCAAGAACACTGGAGTGGGTTGCCATTTCCTTCTCCAATGCATGAAAGTGAAAAGTGAAAGGGAAGTCGCTCAGTCGTGTCCGACTCGTAGCGACCCCATGGACTGCAGCCTAGCAGGCTCCTCCGCCCATGGGATTTTCCAGGCAAGAGTACTGGAGTGGGGTGCCATTGCCTTCTCCGGAAGCAAACATAGAGTGGCTAAAATTAAAACGCTTGTTGCTTCTGGAGAGGGTGATTGGGAAAGAGCATTGGTGAACTTTCTGGGGTAACAGAAGTACCTTATATCTTGACAGAGATGGTAAGGGTACATACCAATACATGGGCATATGTATTCTTCAATACTTACTGAATTGCACACACTTAAGATCGGTGCATTTTCCTATATATACATTATACTTTTTTAAAAAATTGAAAATAAAGTGAGCATTGAAATGGCAGTTTCAGTTCTCTAAAAATGAGCAAGATCGAACTTCTCTGGTGGTCCAGTTGTTCCGAATCCATCTGCCAATGCAGAGGACATGATTTCAATCCCTGGTCTGGGAAGATCCCACATGCTGTGAGGCAACTAAGCCCATGTGCCACAACTACTGAGCCTGCATTTTAGAGCCCGTGAGCCACAACTACTGAAGCCCATGTACTTAGAGCCTGTGCTCTGCAACAAGAGAAGCCACCACACTGAGAAGCCTGCGCATCACAGCTGGAGAGTAGCCCCCACTTTCTGCCACTAGAGAAGAGCCTTTATGGAGCAATGAAGACCTAGCCCAACCAAAAATAAATAAAATTTCAAAAGTTAGTGAGATCAAAGGTCATTCAACCGTTTTATTTATCCTCCAACCAAGACAGAGCTAAGCACCACTTACATATTACCCTCACCACTTTTCAACCCTCCATGGAATGTGAGATTACTGCAGACATCTAAGCAGATGAAGCTGGCTCCTTTCCCACCCCAGAGCACACCCCATTGGTCTGGGAGGATGACAGACAGGGGTCTGCCCCAAGCCATAGCTAAACTCTGTGGGAACAAGGAGAGCCCTTTTATCACACACCCTGGGGAAAAATTACGGGAAATGATGACATCCAAACAGAACTTTACTCTCTCATCTGAGACAGGTTCAATAGGCAGGCTTTCTTAGATATATATACATATACAATGTAAAGGTATAATTACAAGATAGAGACTTGTCTGAGGGAGTTTGCAAACATTACTTTTTCCCTCCTTGGAAACATTACTTTTTTACCCAACTTGTCTTTTGGGAAATATGCAACAGTCACAATTTTCTAATCCTACCTGTTTCCTGTGAGAAAGAGAGAAATCATTAATTGCATGGTGAATTGGGTGATAAGGAGTATTAGACCTATGAGTGGAAACTCAACCCAAAGTCTCATGAAACAACCCAGTGAAGCCTTAACACATGTTTATTTTTTTTCATTCCACAGTGATTTTTTTTTAATTTTAGAAAGAACGTTCAAACTACTGCACAATTGCACTCATCTGGTGGGCTGCCGTCTATGGGGTCACACAGAGTCGGACACGACTGAAGTGACTTAGCAGCAGCAGCAGCAGCAGCACACACTAGCAAAGTAATGCTCAAAATTCTCCAAGCTAGGCTTCAACAGTACATGAACTGAAAACTTCCAGATGTTCAAGCTGGATTTAGAAAAGGCAGAGGGACCAGAGATCAAATTGCCAACATCCGTTGGATCATATAAAAAGCAAGAGAGTTCCAGAGAAACATCTGCTTTATTGACTACGCCAAAGCCTTTGACTGTGTTGATCACAACAAACTGTGGAAAATTCTTCAAGAGACGGGACTACCAGACCACCTTACCTGCCTCCTGAGAAATCTGTATGCAGATCAAGAAGGAACAGTTAGAACCAGACATGGAACAATGGACTGGTTCCAAATTGGGAAAGGAGTACATCAAGGCTGTATATTGTCAACTTGCTTATTTAAATTATATGCAGAGTCATCATGCAAAATGCCAGGCTGGATGAAGCACAAGCTGGAATCAAGATTGCTGGGAGAAATATCAATAACCTCAGATATGCAGATTATCCCATCCTTATGGCAGAAAGCAAAGAGGAACTAAAGAGCCTCTTGATGAGAGTGAAAGAGGAGAGTGAAAAAGCTGGCCTAAAACTCAACATTCAAAAAATTAAGATCATGGCATCTAGTCCCATCATTTCATGGCCAATAGATGAGGAAACAATGGAAACAGTGACAGACTTTATTTTGGGGGGATCCAAATTCACTGCAGATGGTGACTGCAGCCATGAAATTAAAAGATGCATGCTCCTTGGAAAAAAAGCTATGACCAACCTAGACAGCATATTAAAAAGCAAAAAGCAGAGACATTACTTTGCCGACAAAGGTTCATCTAGTCAAAGCTATGGTTTTTCTAGAAGTCATGTATGGATGTGAGAGGGGACCATAAAGAAAGCTGAGCGCCAAAGAATTGATGCTTTTGAACTGTGGTGTTGGAGAAGATTCTTGTGAGTCCCTTGGACTGCAAGGAGATCAAACCAGTCCATCCTAAAGGAGACCACCCCTGGGTGTTCATTGGAAAGACTGATGCTGAGGGGGAAACTCCAATACTTTGGCCATCTCATGTGAAGAGTTGACTCATTGGAAAAGACCCTGATGCTGGGAGGGATTGGGGGCAGGAGGAGAAGGGGATGACAGAGGATGAGATGGCTGGATGGCATCATTGACTCGATAGACATGAGTTTGAACAATCTCCAGGAGCTGGTGATAGACAGGGAAGCCTGGTGTGCTACAGTCCATGGGGTCGCAAAGAGTCGGACATGACTTGAGTGACTGAACTGACTGACTGACTTCTAGGTATCTCTGTCACATCTCACTCCCATACTCCAAATTAATACCCAGCAGCCTCTTCATCATCTTCACTGTGTGTCTAATAGACATCCCAAACTCAACACTTCTAAAACTGAACTCCTGATCTTCGTCTCCATCCTGCCTGATTGGCTCTTCCTGCTCCATCCTGCTGACAGTTGCTCAGATGAAAACCTTGAAGTCATCCTTCATGCCTCTCTTTTACCCGATACATCAGGAATCTTGTTGACTCTCCCTTCAAAATATTTCCCAAATCTAGCCCTCTTATCTGGCCCAAATCTGCCATCACCATGGCCCCAGCCATTATATACTGTACCCACCTGTTGACAGCTTTCCCTGCTTCTATCTTATCTCTACCCCTGAAAAGTGAAAGTGAAAGTCTATCAGACATGTCTGACTCTTTGCAACTCCATGGACTGTATAGTCCATGGAATTCTCCACCCCTAGTGCCCCGGTTTAATCTCAACAGAGCAGAGAGATCCATTTAAAATGGAAGTTAGGAGCATCCCTTGTGGTCCAAAGGTTAAGACTCCTCACTTCCAATTCAAGAAGCATGGGTCTGATCCCTGTCTGGGTAACAGAGAGCTCATATGCTGAACTAAGGCCTCACATGCTGTGTGGCATGGCCAAGAAAATAAATTTTCTTTTTAGTTTTTTAATTTAATAAATAAAATGCAAGTTAGACCATGTTCCTCCTCTGTTCAAAACCTTCCAAAGATTCTCCTGTTTACTCAGAGTAAAAGGCAAAGTCCAAATAATAGGATACATATCTTTCCCTCACTTGCAGGCAGTCTTGTCTTTGTTGAGAGCACTGATCACCATCCACCACGATACATCATTCACTTACAATTTATTATGTCTATTGTTTATTGTCTGTGTACCAACTAGAATCTCAGCTCCATGAAGGCAAGGATTTTCCTATCTTTTATTCACCGATATGTTATAACCAAGCAGAACCCTTATGGGGCCTTCAGGGACAAGCCTGCCCCTGCATCCTCTGCTTTAGCTCTTCTCTGCAGTACCTAGGTAATGGTATTTGATGTACATTTCCTGAGTTGTTTTGCAGATGTAAAAAGCCATCCTCTCTCCAACAAAGGGAAGGTGTTAAGTACTTGAAGACCTTGAATACAAAGCCCCAGGCCTCCTGGAGCCTAAAGATGGTAAAGCTTGTGACACCTCCCTGCTCCCTCACCATCTGCCAGTCAGAGAACCCTGCACAAGCTGATCACAGACGTTGTGACCCCCGCTTCTGCACCTGGCTTTTAAAAATGCTTTGCTGAAACCCTTCTGGGACCTCGGGGCTTTTAGGGCATCATCCACCCTTCTCCTTGCGTGGTTCTGCAATAAACCTTTCTCTGTTCCAGACTCTGACCTTTCAGTTTGTTTGGCCTCATTGTGCATTGGGCACACAAACTTGCATTAACAACATGTCTCAAGAACCTAGAATAAATATTGGTACATAGTAAGTGGCTTCCCTGGTGGCTCAGATAAACAATCAATGTGCAATGAGGGAGACCTGGGTTCGATCCCTAGTTTGAGAAGATCCCCTGGAAAAGGGAATGGCAACCCACTCCAGTGTTCTTGTCTGGAGAATCCCATGGACAGAGGAGCCTGCTGCTGCTGCTGCTGCTGCTAAGTCGCCTCAGTCATATCCGACTCTGTGCGACACCATAGACGGCAACCCACCAGGCTCCACCATCCCCGGGATTCTCCAGGCAAGAACACTGGAGTGGGTTGCCATTTCCTTCTCCAATGCATGAAAGTGAAAAGTGAAACTGAAGTCGCTCAGTCATGCCCAACTCTTCGCGACCCCATGGACTGCAGCCCACCAGGCTCCTCCGCCCGTGGGATTTTCCAGGCAAGAGTACTGGAGTGGGGCACCATTGCCTTCTCCGACAGAGGAGCCTAGCGGGTGGCAAAGAGTTGGACACTACTGAGCAGCTAACATTTTCAGTTTTTTCTTTCACATAGTAAGTATTCAACACAAACTTGGTGAACAAACGTAGGAAGGATTTTGACTCTGGAGAGAGAACCCATTCTTCTTACTTGCAAACATCTCCTAATTTTGTTAATGGACTTTTCTATTACCTGTTAAGTGAGCTAATAGGATTTTGTGATGATTATAATTATGAATCACTCTTGAGTACTTAATCTGTTTCTAAACAAGGGAAATCACCTAACAAATACGAGTACTGCATATTCATCAAGAAAGTATTTATTATGCCCCTGCTATGTACCTGGCATAGGGAAATGCCACTGAGGGTTGAGGGCTGTGGAGGAAGGTTTCAAACAGTTTAAGACCTCCTGGCTGGTCTACTTGAAGTCATACTCTTACTTGGACTAGAAGTCATTTTGCTAACAATCCAGGTTTAGCTTGTTGTGTTTTCATTTTTTTCTTTGTGCTATAAAGAAGATTCATATCAAATCTGGACTTAGCCGATAGGGATAGGAAGAAAGGTTATAGAAAGTGTTAAGAAATAGCAGTGGAAGCTCTGATGGAAAAATGTAGCCTGCCATATCAGCAAACAAAGGATGCTGTGGCTGTCAAGCCATCAGCCACTACCACTGCCCCAAGTGTGAGCCCTGAGGAAACTGGGATGAAGACAAAAGGGCTGCCCACTCCCAAGCCCTCAGCCACTGCAGCTACCCCAACGGTGCACCCTGAGGGGACTCGGGAAGGGAAAGAACAGGACGAGCGCTCAGTCGCTTCAGTCCCGTCTGACTCTTTGTGACCCCATGGACTGTAGCCCACCAGGCTCCTCTGTCCATGGGAATTCTCCAGGCAAGAATACTAGAGTGGGTTGCCATGCCCTCCTCCAGGGGATCTTCCCAACCCAGGGATCAAACCTGTGTCTCTTGTGTCTCCTGCATTACAGGTGGATTCTTTACCCAGTGAGCCACCAGAAAAGCCTAAGAACAGGATACTGGCGCTGGATAGCTAAGATGCATATCAAAGGAATGATTTCCAGGAGCCCAGACTCTTGTATCTTCCAATACATAGAAAAGCACTAAATTCACGAATTTGAGATGTCTGGTGTCTTTCATTAATGGTAATCGTTTGATGTTCCAACGACCTGGTTTTAAGTTCAGAATTCCTATGTATCCTGGCTCCTGCCTGACCTCTTCTGAGCAGTCCCTCAGAGCTAACTGAGAGATTGCCTCCCGGGCTTCAGTCCTCAGCAAGTCCACTCAATAAAACATATTCTCAACTTTCAGTTTGTGGAATGTTTTTCAGTCAACAAAGCCTTCAGCAGTTCTTGAAGGAGATAAAATGGGAAGCCATTGCCTCCAAAAAGGAATTACCTCTGCAACTTTTGGTCACCCATCAGAAAGAAGCCTCAGACCCAGGACCAAAAGCACAGGTCAAGCATTTGCCAGTTTAGCTGACCTGGATGGCATGAAGTGCTTCAGTGGCACTAGTGGTAAGCAACATGCCTGCCAATACAGGAGACACAGGAGACACAGGTTCAATCCCTGGGTCGGGAAGATCCCTTGGAGGAGGAAATGGCAACCCAGTCCAGTATTCTTGCCTGGGAAATCCCACAGACAGAGGAGCTTGGTGGGCTACAGTCCATGGGGTCACAAAGAGTGGGATACAACTGAGCATGACTTGTCATGCAACATGCTTATGGAAGATGTCAGACATTCTGAGAAGCCACCAGGAGCTGCCATTGCTGAGGAGAGGAGGGCAGAGGGACAGATCTCTATTCTCTCTTCACTCTTCATCCAGAGGGAGTTTGTTTTTATCTCTTTTATTTGTGCATACATATCAGATATTTTTGAACAAAGGATTTCATCTGTTAATATCTAAATTTCTGTCTGAGAAAATAAAAGTCCATCTTACTTTGCTCTTTCTTTTCTTCAGGGATCCCTGCAAGCTTTGGAAGAAGGAGTATAAATAGAATTCACGTAGGAAATGTGAGGGCTCCAAGGGTTCTTGCTGGTAGAGATAAGGCAACTGTTGCCCTCTCTGTGCTTTACTTTCATACCCATGGCATAGTATCACGGTTTCTATATTGCCAGCTTTGCAAAACGACAAATTTGAAAGAGCTTGGAAAGCACTAGCTTCTATTTTACCTTGAAAGTCAAATACCAGTGTTAAATAAGGAAAAGAACCATCTCTTAGGATGCCCTGTGCATTTTTCCATCCAATACTGCGCTTACCGAGATGAATAAATGTATCTGTCTATCTGCTCAGTTAATTTGCAGTGAAGGAGTATAATCTCAGTAGTCACACAGGAGAACTGTCCGGTTTGCCAGGCTGGCATACACAAAAAGTGAGTGAGGAATGAATGAGCTACAGCTACACGCAGTGACATTGATACAGCTCCCAAACATAATGCTGAGCAAAAGAAGCCAGACACAAAAGAGCAGGCACTGAATGACTCCATTTCTATAAAGTTCGAAAACAGCTAAACTAATCTGTGAGGTTAGAAGCCAGGATAATGATTACCCTTGGCGGGGTGGGGCAGAGAGTAGCAAATGGAAGGAGATACAAGGGAGGACTTCTGGGTGCTATTCACATCATTTCTCTATCTGGGTATTAGTTACAACGATGTATAAAAATTCATTGAACTGTGTAATTAATGATTTGTGCATTTTTCGGTATGTGTCTTACATTTTAATAAAAATATTACATGAGTAATAAATATGACTTGATTTGGGTGGAGAATTTTATTTTGTCTCCTAAGATAAAGGTGACGGCACCCCACTCCAGTACTCTTGCCTGGAAAATCCCATGGACAGAGGAGCCTGGTAGGCTGCAGTCCATGGGGTCGCTACGAGTCGGGCACGACTGAAGCGACTTAGCAGCAGCAGCAGCAAGATAATAAATACTAGGGAAACCTCAGTGGCTCAGACAGTAAAGAATCTGCCCACAATGCAGGAGACCCAGGTTCGATCCCTGGGTCAGGAGGATCCCCTGGAGGAGGGCATGGCAACCCACTCCAGTATTCTTGTCTGGGAAATCCATGGACAGAGGAGCCATGCCGGCCTACAGTCCATGATGTTGCAAAGAGTCAGATAAGACTGACCAACTAACAAGCTAATACTGCTGTATCGTTGCAACTCAGTTTTGGGATGGAATCCTTAAGGATTGTCCAGTGAGGATCACCCCATCTCAGAGGCTGGCACAAATCTGGGGTAGAAAGACACAGTTTTAATTATGTCCTATTTTCATTCTAAATAGCAGGGTAATAGGTTTTGATGAAAAATTGTGCCAACAGACAACTCTTAAGATGCACATGACATAATAGAAATGCACTGCCATGTTTTGGGTTGAGGTTTACCATTTCTATATGCATTGAAATTAGCTGCTTACTCTGACTGATTCTCCTACTATTGAGTTTGACAGGATGCCATCTCAATGAAACCCATGGGTATTTATTGAAGATCATGATGAATACTCTGAACCATAACTTTTATGGTCATATGTTCCTTTTCTCATTATTTATTGTTTGTAATTTTGTGCAGATTTCTATACAAAGCACTTCTTTATAGAAAATCATCATTTAACAAAATGCTTATTGCCACCTGTAGAAACAATTTTGCTGGAATAAAACATGACTAACACGTGCTCAAATTAAATTAGACATTTAAAAATATGTTTAATAATAGCTTCTAATCCTGGGTCTGCCATTTATTAGCTATATGTCTGTGGGCCTTTTGCTGAACCTATTTTAGCCTATTTTCCTCAGTGGTCTCACCCTCATGGAGTTGTCCTGAGGATTAAGTGAGATAATCCGTGTAATTAATGCAGAGCACTTAGTGTAAAGTCTGTGCCCAAAAGCTTATTAAATCTTCACTCTTGGTTTTATTAGTAGCTTATCTACCACATGACATGTGCATGGTAAAACTGATCACTTATTCAGGGATATGCGAAATTAAAAATAACATTTGAACAGAGAAACATGGTAGACAAACATCAACAACGAAGAAAAAATAATTTGAGAAAAACTTAATATACAATTTTCTCAATGTTAAGTTTTTCTCAAATTATTTTTTTCTTCGTTGGAGGAACGAAGAAGGCTGAGCGCCGAAGAATTGATGCTTTTGAACTGTGGCGTTGGAGAAGACTCTTGAGAGTCCCTTGGACTGCAAGGAGATCCAACCAGTCCATTCTGAAGGAGATCAGCCCTGGGATTTCTTTGGAAGGAATGATGCTGAAGCTGAAACTCCAGTACTTTTGGCCACCTCATGCGAAGAGTTGACTCATTAGAAAAGACTCTGATGCTGGGAGGGATTGGGGGCAGGAGGAGAAGGGGACGACGAGGATGAGATGGCTGGATGGCATCACTGACTTGATGGATGTGAGTCTGAGTGAACTCTGGGAGTTGGTGATGGACAGGGAGGCCTGGCGTGCTGCGGTTCATGGGGTCGCAAAGAGTCGGACACAACTGAGTGACTGAACTGAACTGAACTGATTGAATCAATTCTTTGATGGCTTCAGAAAAGAATACCTCTCTTAAGTACTATTGATTTTTAAAAATGATAACCAGTGCTGAAAAGGAGCAGAATTTCAGAACTACTGACTGGTTTATGCAATATTCACTTTTCCATTGCTGGACATCAGATGTCAATGTGACCTTTTAAAGGACTCAGCTTTAAATAACAAAATGTTCTCATCGGTTTTCTTCCTAGGACTTTAAAGATTAGGTGACACCTTATATGTTTCCTTTCTTCCTCCTTCCTTCTCTCAAGGGGCAAGGGGAGTGCATTAATAAGAACAGAAACTTGAGATCTGAACCCTGGTGCTATTTGTATTAATTGCATGAACTTAGCAAGTCACTTGATCCCTCTGAACTCCATTTTGTTATATATTTGAGATACCTCATTACTGGTCCTTACAATGCAAGAACTGCATGAAGTGGTTGTTTGCTTCTGAGCCCTAGAAAGCTCTGATGCTTGTAAGTAGGATAAGATAACACAAAGAATCAACAAATGTTTTCGTCTGTGGTACCTTTTCCTTGATCCTATCCATTTGCCCTTTGGGGCAGTCATGTTATTGATTCAAGGGAGGTCTGATGGAGTAGAAATGCAAAGAGAAAAAAGAGGTGATGAATTTCAAAATAGGTTTTTTGAAACTCATTACAACAATCATAATTTGAGAAAAAAGATATTTTGAGTGTCAACAGCTAAGATTTCAAGTACAAACAACAGACTTGAAAGAATGCATAGGTAGTTAAAGCCAGTTTTTCCTCCTCCTTTATCACCTGGGAACTGGAGGGGAAGAAGATGAACAGCAAGAGCAAAAAAGCAATGGAAACAGACATAGGTGGACCTTTGACACTGACTCTGCTGTCTGTCCCCCAGGCCACGTACTGAAGGGTAGGAAGCATAGTGGAAATTTCAGATGAGTTTGCAGACACCAGAGCTGAGAACATCTGTCTCTTTTAAGACAGAGTTCAAGGAAGGAGCAAATATTCTAGAACTCCCTGGCACCCAGAAAAAGGAAGGAACAATAGAGAGAGTCTTGCAATATCTCTGTGCCCACTGTGGCGTGGAGAGCTGACAAGAGCTTGAGAGTATAACCAAGCAGGACCCTATAGGATCTTCGCAGGGACAGACCTTCCCCCATATCCTCTGTTTCAGCTCCTCTCTGAGACACCTAGATAATAGTATTTGGTGTATATAGTATTTGGTGTAGTAAATTCTCAGAGTTGTTTATCTAATGTGAAAAGTCCCCACCAGATGGAAGATGTTAACTACTTGAGGACTCTGATCACCTAGCCCTAGGCCTCCTGGACTCTAGGGACTGATAATGTTAGCCCCTGTGACACTACCCTTCTAACTCACCGTCAGCCAATCATTGTGCACAAACTGATCAAGTACCTGCAACCCCCACCCCACTCCCTAAGCTGGCTTTTAAAAATGACTTATCGAAAATCTTCAGTAAGCTCAAGTCGTTTTAAGGCTTGAGCCACCTTGTCTCCTTGCATGGCTTTGCAGTAAACCTTTCTCTGCTCCAAACTCCAGCATTTCAGCTTGTTTGGTCTCACTGGAAGTCAGGCACACAAACTTGCGTCAACAAGCGAGCCAAACCAAGAGCTATCTCAGATCTTGTGATCAGAGTAAAACCAACTCCTCCACAGTGAATGGGAGCCAGTCAAGGTCCAGTAGGGATATAGAAGTCCCAGCAGATTCCAACATAGACATTTGATGATGATGTCCTGATGATCAAAGACCAGATCCCTATAGCCCTAGATGCCTTGACATCGAGATTCCCTCTAGAACTTAACCATGACTGTGGGGAAAGTGTGAAGAGACCCTAAAATGACAAAGTAAACGATGAAATGACAGGACTTGGATTGCAGGGTTGTTTCCATCATCCAGCAGAATTGATATAAACAAGGAAAAGCTCTTTACACTTTAGAAAAATGCACATTTCTTGCTCACATTGAATTGAAAGCCTGAGAATTTATGACCACTAATATTCTGTACTGAACATGAATTATTTGAGATGTCTATTCAAGTCCTCATGGAATTCCTACAGATGAGGCTCATCTTCCTGGTTGCAGCTGCTGTGAGAATCAGAAAGAACATTCAGAGGCTTCCATTGCTACTCTTGGTGACATTGTTTTCCCTTTGTTGTTGCCAAAGAGACAGATAAATCCCACCACTGGGCTCCTCCTTCCAGGTCCTTACCCGTTGACCCCCTCTTCAACACAAGTCCAAGTTTGTCTGTGAACTCACCTGTTTCTGTGGACAATCTTGTTCGAGTACTTCTTTTTTCAAAAATCATGCCTAAGGACTTCCCTTGCAGTAAAGGCAAATACTGAAAGTCAAGGATAATAATACAATTAAACTAATTAAAATGAAATATACATTTTATGTCTACTAGCAAGGATTATATTTTAAGATTTATTCTTTACATTATCAGAAACTAGAATAATTAACACTATTCCCAAATAAGCATTCATATGTTATTTACAAAGTGAATTTAAAGAGTTTATTTCCTGTTGTATACAAATAGGGGAAGCAAAGAGGAATCTCATAGCTTATTGACATGTAATGAGAAAGTAATATTGTTGCTCTGGGTTCAACGTGAACACTTGTTCACGTCCAAAATGTATTAATATTTCATACTGGAACCATCTTCTTACTTAAATCTGTGGAAATGTTACAGGGAAGAACTGACTCCGTGTTGGATCTGTTTCTTTTACTTTAACATTTGCTTCCAGTTGCTTTTGTTCACTAAAAAGATACTGTCCATATATAATGGCCTGCCTTGGTGAAACCTGCTCATCTTCCTGAATGTTAAACCAAAACGCCTTTGTTCAGGACTCTGTCCACCTGTCGATGGCTACAGGAAGGAAGAAATTAACATATCCTATCCTAAATCTGGCCATTCCAGGACATATTTGCAAGATTAATGTCCTTTTTACTTTACCTCCTCACCTCCCCCATCTCTGTTCTATAAAAGAGCCTGGCATCCAGACCCTGATAAGATGGCTATTTTGAGATATTAGTCTGCAGTCTTCTTGGTCAGCCAGCTTTCCGAATAAAGTTGTATTCCTTTCCTCAACCCTTGTCTCTCAGATTCATTGGCCTATGATGAGGCAAGCAGATCAAGCTTAGACTCAGTAAAAGAAACTTCTACCAATGTTCAATGACTTCAAAGATACTTGTTTGGGAAGTGTCTTCTCAGCTGGGAACATGTTTCTCTGTCACAACATGGGGCACTCAGACTCCTAAAGATGACACCCCAGAGTTTCAAATACACTTTCATCATGCATCCTTGGGAGAGTGCAAAGGCTTTGTTTCTAGAAATCATGTGGAAACAATCTGAGTTTGGGTGTGGGGTGGGGCTCTTTCTCCTTCCTCTACTACAGATGGACTTCCTGATAGAATGAGTTCTGGAACAAATAGATTCCTGCCAGCTAACCTTCCTCACCAAAAAGTGTTTAAAACAAAAGCCTGGGGTCTCGAGGAGGGGTCTTTTCTCCTTATTTCAAGGTCTTCTATAGGAACCAATAGCATTTGGAATCACACCTGTTTTGGGTTCTTTCTTAGGAACTTGGAAAGTTTGTGAGCTAGATAAGAGAATCAAGGTTGTGTACAACTTTCTCAACCTGAAACCAGCTCTTTCAAATGCTTTTGAACAAGCTTGGAATATGAAAATGCTTTCACAGTTAAGCAGTCTAAATGAAGCTGCTGCATTAATTGTATTTCAAACATAAATTGCTCAAAATGCAGAATAATGCTTCCAGCTAAGCACCATATCCCATTTCTTCTCCTATTTGGTTACCTTTTAATTGATTCTTTGCTAATCTAAATTTTTAACACCATCAAATCATCCTGAATTTTTTGAAATTATCCTAAAGATGAAATATCTGATCTTCATCCACCAGTGGCATTGTTGCTAGGAAAAAAATATATCATCCTTATTTTAAATCTACTAGAAAACAGAAAAGAAAGTAAGGGTAAAAATAAAATCATTTCAGAGAAATGATTCCTTAGGTTCTGATTCAGTTAATAATGACTTTCAACATTTCACATGAAAGAAATGCAATGACTTGTCACTGAATAACTGATTTTTATGCTTTTTGTATGCCTATGCACTCAGTGATAATCAATTACCTTGCCTATGTGATTTCATTACTTAGCTACTGTTTAGGAATTTTAATGTATTTTCTTTTTCCTCTTTCTTTGTAAAGGTTGTCTTTCAAAAGGCTGATTGGAACTTCCCTGGTTGTCCAGTAGTTAAGAATTCATGCTTCCATTGCAGAGGGCACGGATTTGATCCCTGGTCAGGAAACTAAGATCCGTCATGCCATGCCATGCAGCCAAAAGAAAAAAAAGACTGGTAACAGTGGAAGGTAATGTGGAAATAACACATACCTCTCCTTTCTGTTTTATCCTGAATTTCAGATCTGCTGATAGCCATAGCATATACTTAATTTCTTCTCCTGTAAAGTTCTTTAGAGTGAGGAGGTCACGGCCCTTCAGCTGTACTTTATCCTGTAGTGGTTGCCCACATCTATGAAAAAGAAAAAGAAAAATATATATTTAAGAAAACAAAACCCATGTCCTATGGTAATTCATTGTTTAATTTTTGAAACAAAATATAGCAAATCACGTGTAAACTCACGTGTCTCTGCAAGGTGCTAATGCTTTCAAATTGATATGGCTGTGGTTTACATTTTATATATCCAGTTTTTTGAATGCTGAGAGAAAAGAAAACTTGAGGAAAGAGGTTGAATTCTGTGCTGAAAATAATCATAAGTGGCTTTGTTACTTCATAGTTAGTCAAGTTACCCAAACTCTCTGCACTTAAATTTCTCACCTAGAAAATGATTATAAGAAGCTTATAGAGTTGTTGTGAGGATGAAATTATTCGATACATGGAAATCAGATAGTGTCTGGCATATAATAAGTATTGATAAATTTTAGCTAGTACTATTGAAATCATTGTTGTTTAGTCACTAAGTTTAGTCTGACTCTTTGCAACCCCATGGACTGTAGCCCGCCAGGCTCCTCTGTCCATGGGATTTCCCAGGCAAGAATACTGGAGTGGGTTCCAATTTCCTTCTCCAGGGGACCGTCCCAACCCAGGGATGGAACCCACGTCTCCTGCAATGGCAGGTGGATTCTTTACCACTGAGTCACCAGGGAAGCCCCGTAATTGAAATCATTAGATGGTACAAATAGAATTTGTATGTACATACAAGAGAAAACAATTTCATTCATTTTCCTCTACTGCCTTTCAGATCTATCCTTGAAGAATTGTTCTTTGTTGTCCCTGGTCAGCTACAGTCGACCCTGTGGCTTTTCTAGTAACTTTCAGGGAAAGAAAAAGTTCTCTGCTTACTTTACTCCCTCAAAGAGTCTTGGTTAAAGAATGTGTAATAATAATGATAATTTTTTTGACTTTAAGAAATTTACCACAGGTTAATACCCTTTTCCTTCCAGCTTATGCCTAATTTAAGCTGGCCTCCTCCACAGGGGAAGGGGAACCATGAATAACCAAGGTCAAATTGTGATTTACCACGTATATTAAGCATTCATTTTACTTGGAGTAAAATGACTGTCAGAAAATAATCATGCTTGAACTCCAGCCTAAGAAAAAAAGCTTGTGCTACTTGAGATGAAGAGTGAATTATCTGGTGGAATTTATGTCTTTTTGCATTGATAACAAGATAATAAGTAAGAAAATAACAAGTTCTCTCAATTTGTTGTTTTCACTGCATGATGTCAAATAACTCAGACAAATGTATATTTTACTAAGTATCCAACTTTCTAGCAGAGCTTGTTTAATGTTCAGAAGCTGAATAGATTTTTTTCAGTAGACCTTTTATGAGATAAAGCCCTTCAGAGATTCTAATTAGTAAGGAAAGGGGCTTCCATAAAGATGGAGGGTTTGTGGGTTAGCTGGCTAATGATTGATAGATTTAATACAAGACTAATGATATATTCAACTTTAATAAGAATTAGCATTTTCAGCCTATATGTGCATTAAAATTTTGCTCAACATTCCTAAGACCTACCATTGTCTTCAACTTTTAAAAATGTGTGATTCAAACACTCTTCAGATGGAAATTTCTTTGAAGCAATTGTCTCAATTTTTTTTTCACAGATGCAAAACATTAAAAAAATTTGCAGATAGATCTACAATATATGTTTACTTACTTATATGTATTACTATCCTAATAGATTATGCACATAACAAAACATAAAAAAAAATAAAAAATTTAAAGTGTAGAATAAGATTCAGATATTTTAAAAATAAATTTGTAAGTATACCAAAAAAATTGCTAGCTAAAGAAGTTTCTAGAATAGATATTCATTTTCTTCCTTTTACTGGAACCCTAGTAAAAAGCTTACAAAATTGTATCCAAGATCTGGGTAGTAACAGAAAACAATTTGATAACTTTAGAGATGTGGCAATTAGGCAGGAAATTTAATTTTATGCGTGTATGCTGGTTTTATGTTTGGCTATGATAATATTAACTAGTGATACTATCTAGTACTATTTAGTGCTTGGAATATACAAGTACTGATATTGTTGAGAAGTAAATCCTTTGGTATTCATGCATTTTTCTCTGTCAGTTGGATCCTTCTAGGGATCTGTAAACAGGTTTAACATGTCTGACTTGGGATGGAGGCATGGCAGCTTAATCTTTCCCAATTCACACTGTCAACTACAAATAGGCACTTGCCATGGGCACTTGCCATCTACCTCTACAAGGATTAAATCATGAACTACTGTAGCTGCTGACCTTCAACACTCCATGAAAGGAGTTCAGGGTGGAGAGCAGGAATGAGGCACTCTGTGCTCAGGGGAAAAGCTGGCAGGACAGATCTTTAGATAGTTAGATAAATTCAGGAGCTAATTTTAGGAGTCCAATTCCTGTATCTCCCCATATTTAGAAAAGCACTAAAATCCTTCATAGTGATGACTGTTCTTCAGGACTAGCAAATCTTCCGAGACTAGTAGAAACCTTCTGAAAAAATATGTACTTGATTGCATGTATTTCCCCTTTACCAAAATCTCATACATACTGACCTTCCCCACTGTCTCTTTGGAGCAGTCTCTTAGAACTATCTGAGGTGCTCTCTCCCAGGCTGCAGTCCGCACCTCATTTTGCATCCACACTCCAATAAAACTTAACTTGCAACTCTCATGTTGTGCGTTTTTTTTAAGTCAACAACATTTAAGGCAGCTCTGAGAGTATAATTTCTTCTGGAATAAGGTCCAAACAACATAAAATCACAGAAGATAAACTTTCCAATGTATAGCAAAACGAATACAGTATTGTAAAGCAAAACAAACTAAAAAATAAAAATTAATTAAAAAAAAAAGAAGATAAACTTTCTTGACGCTATGTCTTACAATAACATATTAATATTCCATGGGTTAAGATGTCACCTGATATTATATTAAAAGGGGAAGGAAAAAACTTTCCTGGAAAACCCCACTCCCTAGATTCAAGAAATTTGGGAAATATCACTATAGTTGTTGAATTTGCATCCATCAAAACCCGGAAAAACAAACCATGAGCTAGTTTTCAGGCCTTTTTTAATTCCCTAGAGTTCAAGCTCTAACTCCTGGAGATATTGGAGCCCATGAAAGCTGAGTTGCCAAACTCCAACACTTAAGGGATTCAGTATCCTCCCTTACTTTCAGCCCCTATAGGGTCTTGTTATATTTGTGTGCTTAGTCGCTCAGTCATGTCCAACTCTTTGCAACACCATAGAGTGTAGCCCACCAGGCTCCTCTGTCCAGGGGGATTCTCCAGTCCATGCCCTCCTCCAGGGGATCTTCCCAACCAAGGACTGAATCCAGGTCACCCACATTGCAGGCAGATTCTACACTGTCTGAGCCACCTGGGAAGCCCTTGTAGCATCTACTCTGCTCTAAACACTCACAGGACTATATGCTTCATTGAATGCATATCATAGATTTTAGAATTGTGGTGGTGTGGTTGAATCTCAGAGAAGAATAATGGAAATGAAAAGGAAATGGAAATTTTGCAGAGCACTGATTTTTTCCCCCCTTCCCACGAAAGGAAATAGCAAAATAATGGTGAAAGAGGAGGGGCAGCAACACCTTTAGCTGCCTCAAAAGAGCTTCAACTACCAGCTCTTTATTGCCCAAACAGAAAACAGATTGGAAGAGGTAAAAGGTCTCTGAAGCTTTCTCAAGTTTGTCCTTACAAACTTTAAGAAATTTCTAAGTTGGAGGTAGGGTTAGAGTTAGCACTGATATTCTGCTTTTGGGATTGTGTTGTGAGAGGCTCTTTTTATTTCTCCATTGGCAGATTTGCGTTTAAAAATAGAAGTCACCAGCATCCTGCTCGAATATTCCCTTCTTGTCCAGACCGTTCATTTTCAAATGTATATAGTGACAGAAGCCTTATTTCAAATTCTTTTCCTTAGACCACAAGAGATCAGAATACCTCTTTGTATCTCTAGTCTCCACAGGGCGGCAGCTGATATGTGGCCCTCCTTCCTGTTACTGTGGAATCACACCTCCAATAAACCAATAAATCTTAGCAGATAAGCTATTTAAAAAAAAAAAAACAGTTCTGGCTTTGCACAGCAGTGAGGGACTGTAAATAACTATTAAATCTGAAGCCATGTAAAACAACCTTAATAATCGATGGGAGAAATCACAATTGTTCTATGACTTAAGTTTTTTTGGCAAAACATTACAAACTCTCTTATAGCCAGTTATAAAGGCTTAGGGAAATGAAAAAAAGAGTAAAACTGATATATATTTAGTACATTGTCATTTAAAACATTAGAAACATCAAGAATTACAGTGTTTTATTTCTTTGTAAAAATTATCAGACAGTTCTGGCTTTGCACAGCAGTGAGGGACTGTAAATAACTATTAAATCTGAAGCCATGTAAAACAACCTTAATAATCGATGGGAGAAATCACAATTGTTCTATGACTTAAGTTTTTTTGGCAAAACATTACAAACTCTCTTATAGCCAGTTATAAAGGCTTAGGGAAATGAAAAAAAGAGTAAAACTGATATATATTTAGTACATTGTCATTTAAAACATTAGAAACATCAAGAATTACAGTGTTTTATTTCTTTGTAAAAATTATCAGGTAGTTTGAACAGTGAATGCTGTCTTATCACGTTTGTTATGCTTTGGTGAATAGTTATACTTCTAAGTTTGAATCAACTTCCAGCATTTTATTCTTTGAACTCTTAATATTGTGAAATCTCTCTGAGAATTCCTTTAATTCTTTGGCTGCTCTGGGTCTTAGTTATGGCATGTGGAATCTTCTAGTTGCAGCACATGGGATCTAGTTCCCTGACTAAGGATTGAACCTGGGCCCCCTGCATTGGGAGCACAGAGTCTTAACCACCTGACCACTAGGGAAGTCCTGAGAATTCCTTTAGTGTGGAGTGTTGTACTGGTATCACTTCCTCTGGAATATCCTCATACTTTTGGTCACACCACTGTACTCATTTATGTCAATAAGTTTGTCTTCACTAAGGTTCTCTAGCTACATAGCTAGAACCTCTCAAAGAGTAGCAGGGTCAACAACCCCACAGTCAGCTATTTCTTCTATAAATACATTTGCATTCACATTTAACTTGTCGATGTTATCATTTTTCTTTCTCTGCTGCATTTTCACCTCTTTCAGACAACTCTGTCTTTTAATTATCCATTTTTTATTAAAATGTCACATGGGCTTATCACTGGAAAAAGAGAAGGCAGAACAACTATACTCTTTAATGTCTGTAGGTGAACTGGGTAACAGCTGCACAGTGAGCGATCAGCAACAGACTTTGAAAGAAGTGATGTGATTGGTCACTGATCATGAAGTGCATCTGTTATGTACACAGTGATTTGTGAACTGAAGAGGCAGCAATGGATGGATGTGAGGATTGGACAATAAAGAAAGCTGAGCGCCGAAGAATTGATGCTTTTGAACTGTGGTGTTGGAGAAGACTCTTGAGAGTCCCTTGGACTGCAAGGAGATCCAACCAGTCCATTCTGAAGGAGGTCAGCCCTGGGATTTCTTTGGAAGGAATGATGCTAAAGCTGAAGCTCCAGTACTTTGGCCACCTCATGTGAAGAGTTGACTCATTGGAAAAGACCCTGATGCTGGGAAGGATTGGGGGCAGCAGGAGAAGGGGACGACCGAGGATGAGATGGCTGGATGGCATCACGGACTCAATGGACGTGAGTCTGAGTGAACTCCGGGAGTTGGTGATGGACAGGGAGGCCTGGCGTGCTGCGATTCATGGGGTCACAAAGAGTCGGACACGACTGAGCGACTGAACTGAACAGAGCCAGCAATGAAATTTTTACTTTAGGCAACTAAACCCAATTAATGTCCCATGGCAACTGAAATTTGAACTGTGTACTTGGGAGACTGGTGTTATTTACTAAACTATGGTAATTAAAATTCCTACGTGTGAGGAACATTCAAAGGAATGACTGTACTCCAGATACATTCCCATCATAGGCTTCCTTTCACATACTACTCCCTCTGTCCACAACACTCGCCCCACAGCTATCAGGCTCTCTTTCTCATCCTTAGGCTGGGGGCTTAAATACCACCTCCTATGAGACTCCTTCCCTGACTGTACCAAGTACTCTCTGCTTTGGCTTCATTTTCCTCAAAACACCTATCACAATTTTTAATACAGTGGGTTGGCCAGAAAGTTTGTTCAGGTTGGAAACCAGAAGGAATTTTCTGGCCAACCCAATATATTTGTGTCTGTCCACTGCTTACTTTTTTTTTTTTTAAGGTCTTTTAAAAAAACTTTATTTATTTATTTTTGCCTGCATCAAGTTTTAGTCACAGCCCGTGGGATTGGTTGTGGCATGCAGACTTCTCTCTAGCTGTGGCGCTCGGCCTCCATAGTTGTGGGGTCTGGGCTTAGTTGACCCGCAGCATATGGAATCTTAGTTCCCAACCAGCGATTGAACCCAAGTTCCCTGCATTGGAAAGCGGATTCTCAACCACTAGGCCACCAGGGAAGTCCCTGTTCACTGCTTGCTTTTAATCTTCCCATTAAATTACATGACCCACGATGTCAGTGGTCCTGCCTGTTTTATTCATTAATATATCCGGGTGCTGCTTGCAATGCCTGGAATATAGTAGGCATTCAATATTTCTTAAGTAAATGAATGATTGAATGAGGTAGAAGTACATCAATTTATATAAAATATTCAGCAGATTTCTGGGCATGAATTTAGAGAGATTTGCCATGATGGATTTTTAAGCCCTGACTGAAGTCTGATGACCAAAAAAGATACTAAAAGTGCCCCACCCCAGAAAGAATTAATGTTGAGGCAAGAGCAAGTGTGGGCTATTGTCCAGGCTGAACACAAGGTCTAAGAGTCATGGAGGAGAATTGATTGCGGCCTGATATGTTGCTAAAGCTGAAATTCCCTAAGGTTCTACAGTATTTGCACCGCTGGGAAGAATAGTTGGACATATACACATGAAGCCAAGAAAAAGCATTATAACCTTGAATCCTACAATAGTAGCCTGAGACAAGTACAGAAACTAGAAAACTGGTGAGAGTGCCTGGTGGATGAGTGTTTGTCCATAGCACCATGAGGGTCAAATCCAAAATACATTAATAATGAACTATACCAATATTTTGGTTACCTCTTTCCATGAACCCCTTTTGGACAGAATAAGTTCCCAGGGTTCTTGGGGACAAAAAGATTGGAGCAGTAGATCCTGTCCATCTGTCATACCAGCCTGAGAGGGTTTGAGTGATTAACTGGAAAAATTGTTTTAAGTTATATCTCACCTGGTTAAGGGGTTCATAATGTTTACACCATTGAAAAACCATTAGAGCAGCCACCACCTTTTCTCAGTTCTATCCAGGAGGTGGGGCAGGAAATGTTGGCTTCGGAAAAAGAACTGTTTTTCACAGATATCAAGAGCTAACCAGGACAGTTTATCACTGAAAGGAAAGCAAACACAATAGTTGCAGTTTAAATTCCTATCCTGTTTACTGTCTCCTTATAGACCTCCCCTTGGCTCCAAAATGGAGTTGCCACACCTCTTTCCTGAGCTACTTAAAAATTAGAGGAAAATTGAAAACCTCCACGATTGTACCATGTTAAAATGCCTCCATTACAGGCACCCTCCTTTCTTTTTCCTTGTTTGTGTTAATTAAGCATTTCTTGCTTTCTGGTGATAAACCCACATTCTAGTTAGCCAGATAAAACTGCTGACCTAAATGGCTTTTAAGTTCTCATAGAGACCCTGTGCTTCAGTTGGAAGCAGCCAGTTTGGTTCATGAGGACCCAAACCAAGGCCAGAATCACTGTTTCAGTGTTTCCATAAAATGCTTGGTCTCTTTGTACTCAAGTGTGTCTCCTTGGTAAACCAGACCTAAACCACATTATCATTCTTCAGCCAAAATATAACAGGGAGGATATAGTATTGGAGAAAACAATGAGAAGCATGTATAGATTTTTCCATCAAAACTGTCATGGCAATCGGGTTAAAGCCAGAGCTTTTGAAAAAAGGCAAGACTCATTCATCACATTAATTTTATCCCTTCAAAAAATAATTACAGATGTGTTTCAACCCTAGATCACTGAATGCTAAGAACTTAGGCCAAGGTAATAGTAGACCCTTGTGTTAGCTTTACCCAAATATCTTCCTAGCTAAAAAATGGAAGCGAATTCTCTATTGGCAGAATGAAGCCTTTCATTGCTACAGTGCATTTTCCAACTCTAGTAAACTGTTTGGAGTATGGGGGAAGACCTGGATGTATTCCCTCATATAATTGTATTTTGTTGGAAGAGAAAATGCTTAATTTGAGTAAAATGTGGTCAGTCAGAAACAGACTTTGCCAGAGTAGGAAAAAACTCAGTGTTAAATGATATTTTGATCCCCGTGGAGAATTTGAGATAAAGACTTTAGCTTCTGGAGGCATAAGAGAGGGCCAATGGATGATATGGCAGAGATTTTTTGGTTTCTTTAATATTACAGACTGATACAAAAGGCATAATTTCTTGGTGTTTTTTTTCCTTCCTTACTGAGATATTTTGGCTTATCTTTAAAAGAGGGCGGAATATTGAATAAGGGTAGATTGGCCAATTTGATCAGTGTGGAAGGATCAAAGTCATCAAGCAATGGAATGAAAAGAGCAGTGGTTTTAAATACTCACATTCGAGTCTTAGTTTGACTATGACCTTGAGATGATCATTTTCCATTTTTGGCCTTAAATCCTCATTTGAAAAAGTGAGAAAATGAACTACAAATCAGTGATCCTTCATGTCTTTGTCTTCCACAACACTCTGAAGTTCATATAAGATTTTCCACAGGCCACACTGGAGCCATCTGAATTCTCAGTGGCCGAACTTTCATTTCATCCCATTGTTTTCATCTCAGAAAAAAAATATGCATTGCATATAGCAATGCATGCTAGGGAGAGTGACTCTTTTTTCACAAAACCCTTGAATATGATCCTATTGATCTGGAAAATCAAAGCACAAATTGTTTCCAAATTTCTCTATTATTAAACATAATGATAATTTGTTAATAAAAATATACTTGCAGCCTTTCTCACTGTTGCCACATGCTCATATGCAGTATAAATTGCTACTGATAACTGGGTGACTACAGGATGTTAAAGCTAACTTAGATTTGTCAGTATTCTAAAACTGCAAAACTTAGCCCTCATGTGAAAATTGAAGACTGGGATAAGGATTAGCTTCATGTAGACTTACTATTAAAGGGCTGGAAACCAGAAACTGTTGAAAATCTGTGGCCACCTCTCCTTCTTTTATCTTGGTTAAATCACTAAATTACTAAAAATAACAAACTAGAAATAAAACCCCAATTCTACTCTTGGCCAAGGGAAACATCACAACCCCATTCCTTTCTTGATCTCTTGCCTTGCAGAGTTTTCTGAAGTCAAGAAATATGTTTTCTAAAAGGCATTTATTTTCAGTTATGAAGGAAAATGTGAATAAGCAAAGAGGACTGTTTTCTCTCCACAACATGAGAGCATGGATGGCCTGTAATAGCTATGTCTGTGTCTGTGTGTCCATATGTGCGTAGACGGGCATGTGTGTGGGATGAAGGGAACTTAATGAGTTCTATAAGCCCTTAGAGAGGTCTGGAATGAAATACCTGAAAACCAGTCACCTCTGGCTCCAATCCATAACCTCCACAGAATTGGGTGGCTTAGCTCAATATTCTCTATTTGTGAAATGAAATTGAACTGCACTTACAAATGGGTCTTCTCTGATAAAGAAAGATATTTTTTTAGTGGTTTCTTTAAAAGCTGTGTTTCCCATAATAGGCAACAAATCATAAATACTGTCTGTTATCCAAACACAGCCAGGCTCTCGAGCCTTGTTTGCGAGATGAAAAGCCTATGGATTTGGGTGTTTTCGGCAGTCTTGGTGTCTGATCCTATTGATTTTGTAAAAAAAAAAAAAAGAAAAGAAAAGAAAAGAAAGAAAATTGACTAAAAATGATTGATCTGGGAGCCTGTGTAGATGGCTTTAGCCTCACTCAAGTGGTTATTTTATCACGTCCATGGCCATATGGCTGCTCACTTCAAAACTGTGAAGCCCCTACTTGTGGCATTGCCAAACCCTAACCACGTATTTCCTACTACTCTCAGGTGCTAAACTCATGTGGTATATTTCATAACAGGGACCCTCCACCGTTCCAAGAGAGATGGGTAGAGGGTGGCTGGGGGGGTTGAAAAAGAACCCAAATCTCAGAAGAAGGCTGAAAATCAAAGTAAAAATACCATATAAGTGGAGATGACAGGAAGATTTCCTCTGTTGTTAATGGGTCATCAAAGACTGTAGGTATTACTGAGTGCTTGCTAAGTCGTTTCAGTTGTGTCCAACTCTTTTCGACCCTATGGACTGTAGACCATCAGGTTCCTCTGTCCATGGAATTTCTCCAGGCAAGAACACTGGAGTGGGTTGCCATGCCTGCCTCCAGGGGATCTTCCCCACCCAGGGATCGAACCTATGTCTCTTATGTCTTCTGCATTGGCAAGCGGGTTCTTCACCACCCTAGTGCCCCCTGGGAAGCCCCAGTAGGTATTACTGGAGAAGCCCCAGTAGGTATTACTGGAGATCAGCAAGTCTGAATTCATCTA
>SJXQ01005628.1:39740-69387 GCA_006408695.1 Aepyceros melampus | reverse complement strand
CAAATACTCGTGCCACATGAAAATGACAGCATTTCCATGTTAAGTCACTTTTCAACAGAGACTCATTCTCTATAGTTTCTAAGAACACGGGTGATCCGAGGTTTTCATATTTTCAAATAGCCAGTATGGATTTGAGCTGATTTAGTCTTACTTTAGGAGAAGGCAATGGCACCCCACTCCAGTACTCTTGCCTGGAAAATCTAATGGACGGAGGAGCCTGGTAGGCTGTAGTCCATGGGGTCACTAAGAGTTGGACACGACTGAGCGACTTCACTTTCACTTTCATGCATTGGAGAAGGAAATGGCAACCCACTCCAGTGTTCTTGCCTGGAGAATCCCAGGGACAGCAGAACCTGGTGAGCTGCCGTCTATGGGGTCATACAGAGTCGGACACGACTGAAGCGACTTAGCAGCAGCAGCGGCAACAGTCTTACTTTTGCCTCAGCCCCGAATCACTGAGAGACAGCTAGCCAGGATTTTCAGAGTCATAGTCTGGTTACTGGATATAGAAAATAGAATGTCAATAAATACTCAAAAGTGCCTAAATATTTGTTTCTTATTTTTGGTTTTGGCTGTGCTGTGTGGCATGTGGGATCTTAGTTCCCAAACCAGGGATCAAACCTGTGCCCCCTGCAGTGGAAGTGTGGAGTCTTAACCGCTGGAAGTGTGGAGTCTTAACCGCTGGACCACCAGGCAATTTCCTACCTAAATACTTGGAAGAGGTTTTACTAGCAAAAATTTAACCTGTAATAATGTTAAAAGGGGAGGTTCCTTGGTGGCTCAGATGGTAAAGAACACAACTGCCAATGCAAGAGACATAACAGACATGAGTTCTATCCCTGGGTCAGGAAGATCTCCCAGAGAAGGGCATGGCAACCCACTCCAGTATCTTGCCTGGAGAATTCCATGGACAGAGAAGCTTGGCGGGCTACAGTCCATGAGGTCACAAAGAGTCAAACACGACTGAGTGACTAACACTTTCACTTTCAATAGTAAAAAATCATCACTGTGATTTTCAAAGAAAGTATAAATTTAAGCTCCAAGCTTTGGTTATTCATTCAGTTGATTATTTCTAGCTCAGTGATGAGTCTTTGTTTAAAAAGTATGGAATAAAATTTCATCACACTCTTAATAGATGTAACTCAGTGAGATGGAATGATAAAATAATGAACACTTGCCTGTCACTTTACAGTTTCCACTGCGCGACTGAACTGAACTGAACTGAACACAAATTATCTTACAGATTACTGCTAGACTGTGAATTCATGTGTCTGGAATAAAACAACTTTTTATCTTTTTTACCACTGTATCTCCAACACCTTGCTTAGGGCATGGCACAAAGTGGGCACTCAATAACTATTTATTAAATAAATAATTGAACCACACTGTGATGTAGGCAGAACATGTA
Source organism: Aepyceros melampus (assembly GCA_006408695.1). Lineage (NCBI taxonomy): Eukaryota > Metazoa > Chordata > Mammalia > Artiodactyla > Bovidae > Aepyceros > Aepyceros melampus. The sequence continues at coordinate 67,979 of SJXQ01005628.1, read as the reverse complement.
TTACACTTTCTCTCATTTTGTAAGTGAAGCAACATCAAAGAAGTTTAGTAGCTTGCTCAGGGTCATATAGCCAATGAGTGGTGGTGACAGGCCTTGAACCCAGTTCTTTAGGCTCTAAACCTGAGCTTTCCTCTGACTTCTATGGTCTAGCTCTGCCACTAACTAGTAAACCTCATTATCTCTCTGGACCTCATTTGCCTTATCTATAAAATAAGAGAAGGCATTATTCTGTAGCTCTGAGGTCCCAACTGCATCTAATTCTATGGGTGTAATTTACAATATCATTTACTATGTTGTTCTGGCTTCTGGTGCTGAAGGTAGAGTCCAGAGAGTCCAGAGCTGTCAGGTGGGCCATAGATGGGAGGCCCAGGGCCACTTCCTAACAGTGGGAGAAAACTTCAGACTAGAATCTTCTAACTTTAGGAAATCATTGAGGTCGTTTAGAAGTTGGTTTAGGTTGTCAAGAGGCACTGGGAAAATTCTGATTGTTAACAGGCAACTACTCCAGAAGTCTTCTGGGAACAGTGTCCAAATTTGAGAGCATTGCTTCCCTGATTAACCCATCACTCCTGTCTCCTTTCCTAGGGGACAGGCTCCACACTGCCTTCGACTGTGTGCATGGACAATTGACTAATTTGAGCATGATGTAGCTTTTTTTTTCCTTAAATATTCATTTTTATTTATTTGGCTGCACCATGTCTTAGTTGAAGTATGCAGGATCTTAGTTACCGGACCAGGGATTGAACCTGGACCCCCTGCATTGCAAGCTTGGAGTCTTAGCCACTGGACCTCCAGGGAAGTCCCAGGATGTAGCTTTTTAATGAATTCATTGGAGACAGCCTCCTTTCACATGCTAACAAAAAATTCAGAAATCGATTTTAAATTTAGATTTTCTTTTAAAAATATCATTATCATCATCACATACAAGGCTTCTTTCCAGCAGCTTGCAAGTATTTATCTAGTCATTCTTTTGGGGGCTGTTTTTTTTTTAAAGAATGAATCAATCCCCATGCTCTAGAATAATATATTGTTTTCAGGCAAACCTAAATACAAGCAGAAGACCCCATGGAAATTAGTTTCTCTCATTTCCTTCAGCCACTTGCTCCTTTAGAATGTACACAAATGGAAGATGTCAAGAACATTTAGTCTGTTATACCTGCCACAGTCCCCCTATCCCAACCCCACCCCCTAGCACCCCGTGAAATCTGATTACAGGGGATTGAGAAATGAAAGCTCAGCTGGAATTAGAGACAGCTGTCTCCAATAAGGACAGAACTTGCCACTATCAGAAACACTGTAGCAGAAAGCGGCTTTAGGAGATGGCACGCCTCTGCAGGATAGAGCTTCATTTACCACCACGGCTCCTAGGTCAGACTCTAGTCTCCGGCCATCACTTACCGAAAATTTCGAACCATGAAATTGTGACCATTTCTAAGAGCTGCGTTGTTCAACAGGGTCCTTAGATTAAACAGCATCTTCTTTTGATCGTGTAAAAGGTGATTCTGTGCTGTTGAAAACGCCACACCAAGGTAGCCAGTGGGGTCCACCTGAAAGCTAAGAGTGCTTTCGATCACAATGAGAGCAAAGGTAATATTGCCCTTCAACTACCTTATCAAGTTCCCCAGACTAGAGATAGTGCAGGGCAGGGTCCAGGAGCATTGAACTTTAAGCCAAGCTCCACCATTGTGTATTTTTTTTTTTTGGTGGGGGGTGGGAATCCTAACACTTTTGGTGCTCAGACTCCTCATTTTTCATAATATATTTATGCTGTCACATATTTGTACCAAATCAATTGACAAGTACTCATTGAGCGTATAATATATGCAAGAGACTGCAGGGCTGGCTGCTGCGAAGGTACATAGAAATAATTCATTCAGAAAATACGAATTGGCAATGCAAAACCCCAGATGTAGACATGACATCCCTGAGTATTTCCAGTGATAGCACTTTCCTCCCTCTAAGCCTCAGCCTATCCACAAAAACAAACAGAAAGACGTGCCCTGGAAGGGTGTTTTTTTGTTTGTTTGTTTGTTTTGGTGGCAAAAAAGCTGGAGAGGGGCTGGAGATGGAGTAAAAAGATCTCAAGCCTGGAGCTCCTCCCATTGTGCCTCGCACATAGTAGGTCTTCAATAAGTAAGGAGCTGCCTATTAACTCCTGCAGAAACCCATCATCTGCATAAGTGAGGAGGTGGGGTACCAAATGTTCCTCCCCTTGCAGCCTATCTGGGCAACTAAGGGGCCATCCAGAGGTTCACACTCATTCATTCATCCGTAGTTGTAGATCAGATGTTTTCAAAATCTGTTCTGTGGCGGATATTGGGCGAGACTGGAATTTCAGGGAAGGAAGATGATCTCATCTTTGCAGACTTTAGAATTTGGTAAAAGTCATAAATCTGTAAATAAATACCCATAATAGATGCCTATAGAGGACACCTTATTGGAGACGTCCAGGTAAAGAGCATCACAGATAAGGGAGAACTCTGAGCTGGGGAGGGTGGGAGGCAGAGTAAGAGGGCAAGGTAAACACTTGCTTGATGTTTGTGGAATGCAAAAAAAAAATATATATAGTGTCATTTTAAAACCAACTATGACCACTTCAGGGGTAGGGAGGGTTGTGATGTGATGTCAGAATTAATAGCAGGGAAATTTATTGACACGATTCCCTTCTGCTCACAGAGAAGAGGTGGGATAGAGAGGAAAACACTGAAATCTCCAAACCTCTGCCACATCTTCTGTTCTGGAAAGACTATTCCAGGCAGACTGTTTGCAGAGGGGAGGCGGGGAGGGGGGATGGTGGTGGTGGTGAGAAAGCAGATAGTGAATGCACCACGTGGGAGATGAGATGGCAGCTCTGTTTGAAAAGATCACTTTAAAAGCGTTGTTGAAGTGACAAAACTGGCCTCTTGTTGGAGAGCTTTTAGTGAACAGATCTGATCTACCTAATACAGGGAAGGAAACTGGATGCTTGCAGGGAGACACGAAGAGAAATGGGCAAACTGCACTCAACTGTGTGCTGATGTAAAGCCCATCTCTTCAGTCAAGGATGCTACCCACACAAACAATTCATCTGAACAAAGCTCAGGGAGAAACCATGCAGTCTGCCATGCCACATGGCAGAGAACGTGGGCGGCACTGCTGAGATGCCAGAGTGACTCACAAACCCTCATCCTTCTTTGCAGGTAGGAGTTCAGTCTCCCAGAAAGCACTAAGAAAAGCTTACCCTTCACTTAACCCCCAGAGAGACTAGAAGAGAGGTGCTGTACCACAAGTGTGATGAGCGTAAAGGTCATTTCACTGAATCCCAAAAGACAAGCTATCTCAATGAACATTTCGGTCACAGGTGGAAAGACAGCATGCAGGGTTTGCCATCGGTCCTCAGAATTCATCCAGGCACTCTTATGGACCACCCCCATGACTCCTCTAATTCCACTTCAACTGCCAGCTTTGGCTTCTGACCTAGTTCCTTTGTTCACCCAGCCCTTCATTCATTCCTTCTCCTTTGCCACCACCACCAGTAGGCCGGGGCTCTGTGCTGGGTGGGCTCTGAGGAATACAGTGATAACCAGGAACGATGAGTCGGTTCCCACAGGGAGTTCACCATTTGGAATGACTCCAGAGCACAACTTCTGTCTCTGTCCCCTGACCTCGTGCATCCTCAGCAAGAGGGTAGGGCTTATCCCTTGTGCCCTTGCTCCAGGCCCTTGGGGCCTCCAGCTTGGAGCGTCCTTCATCCAGCTTCCATTACTGGTGGTTGGGGATTAGGTGGGGTTCCTGGAGGAAGTAGCACTGATCCTTGATGAACTGGAATGAATTAGGGAATTGTCAAAACTGGAGGGGGGCTGCAAAAGATAGACCCAACAGAACAAATAGGGTGTGTGGGGTAACAAGAATTAGGGGAGCGGATCCACTCTATCCTTGACCATTTCAATGAAGCCCCGCCACCACCAGGCCCACTGTGAAAAACACAAAACCATGAGCATCCATGTACTGTTTGTATCCCCTTGGTATTTGGTCTTCCCCTACGTACCTGCTGATTCTTTTTTAAATTTCCTGACCTAATATTTTATTCAAAATGAAGGAAATAGAGAGTAAGTCTATAATTGGAATACACTATTTTTCTATTGTCTTTTTTCCCATAAATGATTATTATTGTGATTACATTTATTGATACATATTATTAATCACACCATAATAATGAGTGATTATTATTATGGTGATTTCAGGTACAAAATCGTTCCTTCCCCCAAAAGTTTTCTTCTACTTGAAATTTTCATCCATAGTATCATTGTTTGGGATTAAGCATTACTTCAGATGAAATTGATCACATAAAATGCATAAAAGAGCAACTGGTTAGGATAATACTAGCATAGAAATAAGCTTAAAAAAATCATTTGTAAGAGTTTCCTAGGACAGAGATCATGGTGAGGGGGTGATAACTTTTGTTGTTGGGGAAGCATACTTGCCACTTTTTTTTTTTTTTTAATTCTGGATTTACTGTTCAGCATCCAGGTATCTTAGCTTCTAAGCCAAGGATTGAACCTGGGCCTCCTTCAGGGGAAACACAGAGTCTTAACCACTGAACACCAGGGAAGTCCCCTGTCACTTCTTAATGCACAGGCCCACAGCTGTCTGATTGAGAATAAAGTCCTCATATTCCTCAGTCCTGTGTGGGCAACCATGAGGCATGCTTTACATGCTCTTCCATAGGTCCCCAGTGGGACTAACCCTGATCGCCCGCAGTAGTCACCTGCCTGTTGATTCACCCTCTATTAACTGCCTTCCCTTCACTGTCTTACTTCTCTCCATCCCCTACCAGTGCTTCCTGGGATCATCTCCCAAATAAACTACTTGAACCCGAATCCCTTTCTCAATATCTGCTTCTTGGGGAAGCCAGTCTTTGCCCAGGTCTACCTTCATAACAGTTCTTCAGTGCTCTGCTTCTCACTCGTTTCTCTGGGGCCCTCCTATCTCTGATTTGGGCTTTCAGTGTCAACATCTTTGTATCCTATACCATTCCAAACACTCTCAGGTCTGGTCCTTGTTACCCTGTACCTGGTGGTATGCTGGTAAATATTTAATAACCAGCTCTTCAAAAAAGAAAAATGTTCTGACTTGTGGCATTGAGCAATTTGTGTGGTATAAATGTTCCCACCATGGACAGCTTCAAGCTACAAAGTGACACCACTGAACACAGAGTTGGGAAGAGAGGTATAAGATTGGCTCTTGCAAGTCATTGTGAGCTGACAACTCCCACCCAGAAAGGATGATTCTCTCAAGACTGGAAAAGAATAATGGAACCAGATTTTTGAGGGCCTTGAAATCCAGATTATGGAATTAAGAATTTAATCTATAGTCAGAGGAAGATTATTAAAGTTTTAGAGCTGGGGCAGACAGGGGGACATATGCCATTGTCTGCATTGTGTTTTGAAAGCTTTAATCCAGCAGCACTGTGTAAGAAGTACAGTGGGGAGAAAATGGAGACAAAGAGAGGTTATTGTGTGGGAATAACTGAGAAAGTAGCATTGGCATATATACACTGCTGCTGCTGCTGCTGCTAAGTCGCTTCAGTCATGTCCGACTCTGTGCAATCCCATAGACAGCAGCCCACCAGGCTCCCCCGTCCCTGGGATTCTCCAGGCAAAAACACTGGAGTGGGCCGCCATTTCCTTCTCCAATGCATGAAAGTGAAAAGTGAAAGTGAGGTCACTCAGTCGTGTCCGACTCTAGCAACCCCATGAACTGCAGCAACTAGGCTCCTTCGTCCATGGGATTTTCCAGGCAAAAGTACTGGAGTGGAGTGCCATTGCCTTCTCCGATATAAACACTACTATGTATAAAGAGATAGCTACTGGGAAGCTGCTCTATAACACAGGGAGCCCAGCCTAGTGTTCTGTGATGACCTAGAGAGATGGGATTAAGGGGGTCGGAGGGAGGCTCAAGACAGACAGGATATGTGTATATATATGTATCTGTATGCTGCTGCTGCTGCTGCTAAGTCACTTTAATCATGTCCGACTCTGTGTGACCCTATAGACAACAGCCCACCAGGCTCCCCTGTCTCTGGGATTCTCCAGGCAAGAACACTGGAGTGGGGTGCCATTTCCTTCTCCAATGTGTGAAAGTGAAAGGTGAAAGTGAAGTCGCTCAGTCGTGTCCAACTCTTAGTGATCCCAGGGACTGCAGCCCACCAGGCTCCTCCGTCCGTGGGATTTTCTAGGCAAGAGTACTGGAGTGGGTGCCATTGCCTTCTCTGATGTATATGTATATATGTATATATATATAGTTATGACTGATTTGCCTTGTTGTACAGCAGAAACCAACACAATATTGTAAAGCAAATATCCTCCAAGTAAAGGTAAATAAATAGAATAATAAATGCCTGAGAGCATACTAGGGCTGTGGAAATGGAAAACTAGAGATGGATGCAAGAGAGATTTAGGGTTTAGAATCCACCTGTCAGGACAATTGGGTGGATGGTAAGGGAAGAGAGATGGAGAAGTTAAATAGACTCCAGGATTTCAAGTGTATTCTGTTACACTTGGTCTAAAATTCCAAATAGCTAAATGTCACCATTAGGGATATAAAAATCATTTCCTGATATTTAGAGCTTGTAAGTATCATATATGAACTTGCAATATTTCTTTGAATATTGCACTTCCCTAGTGAAATCTAAGCACTGAAGAGGGAATCAATGTGTAAAGGAAAGAATTATGGGAAGGACGTTTGAAGATCACATGTGATCTCTGGGTGAGTCACTAACTAATGGTGATTTGGCCAAGTCGCTTGACTCCTCTAAGACCCTCAGAGTCCTCATCTGCTCAACTAAAGGTTTCATCAAAATGGGCTATGACACTGCTTGGGAAATTTTAACATGCTAACCAAACATGGGCTTCCCTGGTAGCTCAGGTGGTAAAGGGTAAAGAATTTGCCTACAGTGCGGGAGACCTAGGTTTGATCCTTGGGTCGGGAAGATCCCCTGGAGATGGGAATGGCTACACACTCCAGTATTCTGGCCTGGAGAATTCCATGGACAGAGGAGGCTGGCAGGCTACAGTCCATGGGGTTGCAAAGAGTCTGACATGACTGAGCAACTTTCACCTTCAGCTTCAACCAAACATGGGGTTCAGTGTCTAAGAGCATTGACATAGCTATTTTGCCAAAGATCTATTGTAAATCTGAGCTCTGTACAAATAAGACATATGGCTGTTAATTGCAGTGAGAGGCTCTATTTATTTCAAAGGGTTACTATTTACATAAATACTTTTTTTTTTACATAAATACTTTTTATGGCGGGTTGTCTAGAGTCTTTAAGATCCTAAGAAACCACAGCATTTGCATCAGTTATAAGCTCTGTTGGGTTGTTGCTGGTAGTCTGCTTCCACCAGATATGAATAAAGAAGCATGTATCTGTCTGAGACCAGTAGGCATTCTGTGGCCATGAGAAGCAGCCTTTTAGAATTAAACTGTGGTTTGGCAGAGTGAAAGAAGAAAGGAATCTTGATCATTTATGACATCATTGAGTTGTAAAATCAACCAATCTCACAACTCTCCCTACCACTGGACACCTTGTCATGCATTGCTGTGTTGTCTCTGCTTAGTCGCTCAGTCGTGTCCGACCCTTTGCGACCCCATAGCCCACCAGGCTCCTCTGTCCATGGGATTTCTCAGGCAAGAATACTTGAATGAGTTGCCATGTCCTCCTCCAGGGGATCTTCCCGACTCAAGAATCGAACCCAGGTCTCCCACATTGCAGGCAGATTCTTTACCGTCTGAATATTGTGTTGGCCACAAGTTTGCTTGGGTTTTTCCATAAGATGGTACAGAAACACCTGAATGAACTTTTTGGCCAACTCAGTAAAATGATAGGGGCTTTTTGGTGGCTTATTGGTAAAGAACCCGCCCACCAATGTAGGAGACGCAAGTTTAATCCCTGGTTCAGGAGCATCCCACAAGCTGAGTGACAACTAAGCCAGTGTGCCACAACTGCTGAGCCAGTGCTCTAGAGCCCAGGAGCCAAGTCTACTAAAGCCCGTGCGCTCTAGGGTCCATTCTCTGTGACAAAAGTAGCCACTGCAATGAGGAGCCCAAGCACCGCAAGGAAGTGCAGCCCCCGCTTGCAGCAACTAGAGGAAGTCTGCACCTAGCACAGCCAAAAACATTAATAAAAATAAATGATAAAATTATAAATAAAATGGTAAATGATCTTTTTCTTTAAGTCACTCCAATTGGGATTTTTGTTACCAAAAACCAGGTGATGCTAGTGGTAAAAAATCTGCTTGCCAACACGGAAGACATAAGCGACGTGGGTCGGGAAGCTCCCCTGGAGGAGGGCATGGCAACCCACTCCAAGAATCCATGGGATTCTTGCCTGGAGAATCCCATGGACAGAGGAGCCTGGTGGGCTACAGTCCATAAGGTTGCAAAAAGTCAGACATGACTGAAGCAACTTAGCACACACACACACACACACACAACCAAATGCATGCTAACTAATACAAAATTTGGCTAGGTTTTTGAAATTTAATACTTGTGGAAAACAACAGGAAAAGAATCATGTATTTCATAAGTCCAGGGTCTACTTCAGAACTTATCATTTATTGGTTGAATGACCTTGGACATCGTAAGTTAGTTTCCTTATCTGCCAATGAAAACAATATTTTTTTTCTCTATTTTTCTGGTTAAATGAATGTATTTGATATGCTTTGTAATTTTTAAACTTTTAGAATTAGCACAGTAAGTAACTTGTGTGTGTGTGGTGCTATGAGTTGTAACATATGTATAGATTGATGTAGCCACCACCATAATCAAGATAAAAACAGTTCCCCTCAAAAACCTTCCTTTAAATCCTTTTGTAGTCACACCCTCCTCTTATCCCTAATTCTTGGTGTATTGAACTTTCTCTCTCCTTATACTTTTGCCATTTGCAGAGTGTACCGTGAATGGAATCATACATTATGTAATCTTTTGAGACTGGTTTCTTTCATTCAGCATAATGCCTTTGAGATTCATCTGTATTGCTGTGTTTACCATTAGTTTCTTGCTTTTGGTTGTTGACTAGTATTCCATTGTGTGGGTATATCACAGTTTATCCATTCCCCATTAAGGGACATTTGGCTTGTTTCCTGGTTTTGGAACTTACACACAGAGCTGCTACAAACATTTATGTAGGTTTTGTGTGAACAGAAATTTTATTTCTAGGGTAAATATTTAGGAGTAGAATGGCTGGTTATATGGGAAGTACACGTTTCACTTTTGAAGAAACTGCCAAAATATTTTCCAGAGTTGCTGTGCCATTTTGTGGTTCCCCCAGTAAAGCATTTGAGTTCCAGTTGCTCTGTGCTCTTGTCAGCTCTTGGCATTACCAGTATGTTTCACAGTTGCCGCCCAGATGGGTGTGTAGTGGTTTCTAATTGTGGTTTTAGTTTGTATTTCCCTAAAGGCTAATGATGCTGAGCATCTTTCCACATGCTATCTATGTATCTTTGGTGAAGTGAAGTGAAAGCTGCTCAGTCGTGTCCGACTGTTTGCGACCCTGTGGACTATACAGTCCATGGAATCCCCCAGGCCAGAATACCGGAGTGGGTAGCCTTTCCCTTCTCCAAGGGAACTTCCCAACCCAGGGGTTGAACCCAAGTCTCTTGCATTGCAGGCGGATTCTTTACCAGCTGAGTCACAAGGGAAGCCCAAGAATACTGGAGTGGGTAGCCTATCCCTTCTCCAGCGGATCTTCCTGACCCAGGAATCTCCTGCATTGCAGGCAGATTCTTTACCAACTGAGCCATCTGGGAAGCTTTGGCAAAGTAGCTGTTAACAAGTTGGGCTACTTTATTTGTTATTTATAAATTTTTAGTTAAGTATAGTTTATTTACAATGTTGTGTTAATTTCTGCTGCTCAGTGATTCAGTTGTACATATACATATTCTTTTTCATATTCTCATATTCTTTTCCATTGTGGCTTTATCACATGATGTTGAATATAGTTCCCTGTGCTATGTTATAGGATCTTGTTTTTTTATCCATTCTATATATAAGAACTTACATCTGCTAATCCCAAACTTTCAATCCATCTCTCCCTCACCCCCTTGGCAACCACAAGTCTGCTCTCTTTATCTGTGAGTCTGTTTCAAAGATATGTTGATTTGTGTCATATTTTAGATTCCACATATAAGTGATATCATATGGTATTTGTCTTTCTCTGTCTGACTTACTTTTGCTTAGTATGATAATCCCTAGGTCCATCCATGTTGCTGCAAATGGCATTATTTCATTCTTTTAATGGTTGAGTAGTATTTGATTGTATATATGGACCACATCTTCTTTATCCATCCATCTGTCGATGGACATTTAGGCTGTTTCCATGTCTTGGCTATTGTAAATAGTGCTGCTGTGAATGTCGGGATGCATGTATCTTTTTGAATTATAGTTTTATTCAGATATATGCCTAGGAGTAGGACTGCTAGATCATATGGCAACTCTATTTTTAGGTTTTTGAGGAACTGCCTGCCATACTGTTGTCCATAGTGGCTACACCAATTTACACTCCCACCAGCAGTGTAGAAGGATTCTCTTTTCTCCATACTCTCTCCAGCATTTATTATTTGTAGATTTTTAAATAATGGCCACTCAGACCAATGTGAGGTAGTTTGGATTTTGCATTTCTCTAATAATTAGTGAAACGAACATCTTTTCATGTGCCTATTCTTTAACTGAGTTGTTTGTTTTCTGATTTTTTTTTTTTTTAGTTTTGAGAGTTCTTTATATATTCTGGATATAAGACCTTTATTGGATATGTGACTTGAAAATATTTTCTCTCAGACTGTAGCTTGTCTCTTCATTCTCTTGCAGAGCAGAAGTTTAAATTTTGATCAAGTTCTTTTTGTGGATTATACTGTTGCTGCTATATTTACAAACTCTTTGCTAACCCAATGTCACAAAGGTTTTCTATGTCTTCTGAAAATTTTATAGCCTTATAAATTACATTTAGATCTATGATCCATTTTGAGATGTCTTGTCTAAGGTAAGGGGTTTAGGTTTGCGGGGGCAGTTGAGCCATAAGGATGTACAGCTTCCTTTTTATGAAGAGCTCTCTATGTCCTTGGTCATATCTAATTTGCTGAAGAATCCAAAAAATCCTTTTGTGTTAATGTCCCTGTGGTGCTTCATAAACTGTAAGTGAAGGCACTCAGTCATGTCCGACTCTTTGCGACCCCATGGACCAACCCCATGGACTATAGCTTACCAGGCTCCTCCGTCCATGGGAGTTTTCAGGCAAGCGTACTAGAATGGGTTGCCATTTCCTTCTCCAGGGGATCTTCCCGACCCAGGGATCGACCCTGGGTCTCCCGCATTGCAGGCAGACGCTTTACCATCTGAGCCATTATATCACAAAATATAAACCTGTGCCCTATTGTAAAAATGTATTCTTATGAGGTCTGGATCTGCATGCTGCTGCTAAGTCACTTCAGTCATGTCCGACTCTGTGCGACCCCGTAGACGGAAGCCCACCAGGCTCCCCCGTCCCTGGGATTCTCCAGGCAAGAACACTGGAGTGGGTTGCCATTTCCTTCTCCAATGCATGAAAGTGAAAAGTGAAAGTGAAGTCACTCAGTCGTGTCCGACCCTCAGCGACTCCATGGACTGCAGCCTTCCAGGCTCCTCCGTCCATAGGATTTTCCAGGCAAGAGTACTGGAGTGGGGTGCCATTGCCTTCTCCGCTGGATCTGCATAGGAATTGGCAAAAGAAAATAAATCAGAATTATGAAGTAAACCACCCATCAACTGGCTACTATTATATTCCTCTCCACTCATAGATATGTCAACCACAGAGCACCTGATAATCTGAAAATTACTTTTTAATTAACAGATGGTAATAGGACTTGTCAAAATATTGATTCGAGGGTGTTTTCTTGCTACCTCACTGCTAAGTATTTGTTCAAACATGCAGGCCCTAAGGGAGATTGTGAAATCAGTGAAGAAGATCTCTGATCCCCTCTCCACTCCCTTTCCCACCATACCCTTTCAACCAAGGTATATGAAGAAGGTAGACGGGGTCCTACATGAAGACCAAAATAGGACCAAAATTCTGAACCAGAGCGTGAAATGCTGATCATCAAATTCAAGTGTAATCTCTCTTCTCTGTTGTCTTATTAAACCATATTTCCACTGAAGTCATTCTTCTGTTAATCATTTACTCTGGCAGTTGTTGATTTTAAGTAGAGCCTGGGATTTTTCAGAGCTTAGATAGGGATAAAAATCTCAAGTTTCAAGCCTAGGGCTTTTTATTTTGTGATCTGGTAAATTTCAGCATTAGAAAACAAGATTGGGAAATTCGCACGAAATTCAGGAAGTAGATAAAGGGTATATAAATCTGATCCAACCCTTCTGTCAATGGCAGATGAGATGCAAAAGGTGAGGTTCTTTCAGGAGTGCACTTTTGTTTACTCAAGCTCCCACCCAGAATCCTACAGCCTTCTCTTCCCCGATAGGCTGATTCCAATTCCTCCCCTTGGAAGCATAGAGGTCAAGCTGTGCATAAAGGAGATTTATTAGCAGACCAGAGGCTATCAGGCATTAAGCAAACAGAGAAATCACAGAGGCTCAAAGTTCACCACTATCTCAACAATCATCCCTGATGCTCTCTAGGACAGCCAGATCCTTCTAGAGTTTGAGTGATGTGGGGCCCCTGTGAGGCTATGGGGATTACTTTACAGCTGCCCAGGACTTGGCTTAGAAGCACTGTCTTGGATTTCCCTGGAGATCCAGTGGTTAAGACTCTGTGCTTCCACTGCCTGGAGTATGGGTTCGATCCCTGATCAGGGAACTAAGATCCTATGTGCTGCAAAGTGTGACCAAAAGCAAGCAAAGAAAACAACAACAAAACCAAAAGAAGCGCTGTCTCCAAATAATTTCCACAGGGATATTCTCTCCTGGGCTTAGGGCATATATACTGTATGCTCTCAGAAATTACAGCTTAGTGAATGGCTTCCATGCCCATTTCTAGTTCTTGGTGAAAGCTATAATCATCCTTGTGGTTGGTGTCTCCCTCTAGATAGTACTTGGAAAATTCATTTGACCTGATTATGATTGTTGTATTTGGCCACCGCTGCTAAGGAGGGGCTTTGTCCTCACCTTAAGCCAACAGGAAATCGCAGCCTTCTCCTCTTAAGGCTGCTCCACGGGTAATAATTCTGTGGCTTCTAAAAATGAGACCTACCCAGCATCCAGAAGATTAACTATGGGAATCTTGCCTCCAGAACAGGACAGAAACAAGCCCTTTTCTTGGAATTTTTCTGAGTATTTGGTGTCTAGGTCATGGGGATTGGGCATTTACCAATACCAATTTCATTCCTCCTGTTTTTTTTTTTTTTTTTAACATTTTTTCTCTGGACCAGGGATTGACCCCACACTCCCTATGGTGGAAATGAAGAGCCTTAACCATTGGACCACCAGGGAAGTCCCTCATCCTCCAGCATTCATTAACTGGAGTTCATGGATTCCCAGGCCATCCTCAGTTGTTACAATGTGTTTCTACTAGTGCTCGGTTTCTTAGTCTTGTCCCACTCTTTGTGACCCCCATGGACTGTAACCCACCAGGTTCCTCTGTCAATGGGATTTTCCAAACAAGAATACTGGAGCAGGTTGCCATTTCCTCCTGCAGGGGATCTTCCTGACCCAAGAATTGAACCCATGTCTCCTGCATTGGCAGGCAGATTCTTTACCACTGTGCCACCTCGGAAGCCCATGTTATTACTAAGGAATAAGCAAATCAGCTGGGAAGCAATAGAAGGAGAATGAATCTAGGGATGTGGGAGTCATTCCATTTCTGTTGGAGAGCTCTTTGTTGTGAGCAAATGTCTCTCTAAGCCTCAATTTCCCCTTTCTTTAACTGGTGGTACCAGCAGCCCCATCCCTTGGTTTTGTTGTTAGATGAACTGTGGTAATGGATATAGAGTCCTGTAGTACAGTACCTCGCTCAGTTTTTAATAAATGTTAGCTGTTATTAGTTACTAGCATCAGTACATGTGGTGAGAGCCCCCATGCCTGCCCTGGTTGTTGCCTTATAATTTTCACTTTCCTAAATGGAAATGTGGAGGTGCCCTCCTTTTTTTAATTGCTATCCTCTGAACTAATCAGAAATAAGAAAGAAACAAAAATAATGTTTCTCAGTGAAGACCTGTGATGTGTTATCTTCTCTCTTTCCCCTTAAATGATGGAAAAACCAGGGACTTATTCACCCTTAGTACTTACTGCATAACTATTCAGGTTTCTCATCTTTCATTGTCTGATAATATTTTCCTTCTGAGACCCTGCCATGCTAATCAGCCTATCCCATTTGAGATGGAAGAGAGATAAAGGAATTACTGATTACTAAGTGCTTTGAAGATGTGAAGGACTCTCTAAATGCCAAGAGTCATTATTGCCTTTCAGTATAACAAAATGGTATCATAAAAATGGATCATAAAATCTCTTTGCTACCATGGACCCTACTCTTTTTTTGCCAGTTAAAATTTACAACTATAGCCTGTTTGTTCAAAGCCACGAGGGACATGAAAACAACCCTGTCATTTTCTAAAGTTGGTGTCAGTGTCCCTAATCAATTGAACATCAAATGACTCTGGAGATGTGAGCAAATTCATTTTGCAGCGTCCATATGAGAATAACACATCACCATCATCTTCAGTTTCTAATGATATTTGTGACCCTTTCCTCACCTGCAAGCTCTTTGTCTGCAACAAACGTGCTGTCCACATCTCTCTGGCAAATATTTGTTAGTTTATATCACTGCCTGGTGTTTCCTATGCATCCTGCTTCAGAGCAGCAGGGAACTGGACAGAGAGAAGAAATCATCCAGGTAGCCTTGGATTAGGTAAAGGACAAAGTAAATGCATTACTGAGTTTAGAAGACACTGTTTAGTCAACTTACAGAAAAGCTATTTGCTAGTTTCCTATTATGATACCTATGTGCGTGTGCGTGCTTGGTTGCTCAGTCATGTCCAGCTCTTTGTGACCCCATGGACTGTAGCCTGCCAGGCTCCTCTGTCCATGGGATTCTCCAGGCAAGAATACTGGAGTGGGTGCCATCTTCTACTCCATGGGATCTTCCCAACCCAGGGATAGAACCCGCATCTCCTCTGTCTCCTGCATTGGCAAGCAGATTCTTCACCACTGAGCCACCTGGGATAGGACAGCTTAAAAAAAAATTTTTTTAATTGAAGTATAGTTGATTTATAATGTTATGTTAGTTTCAGGTGTATAGAAAAGTGATTCATATATATGTATATAAAATACACATTTTCAGGTTCTTTTCCACTATAGGTTATTAAAAGATATTGAATATAGTTCTCTATGCTTTACAGTAGTTTCTTATTGGTTATCTATTTTATATAGAGTGGTTTAAACTAGCCAAGTATAATTGCCTTACCTGGAAGCCCACCTAATTCTTTGTGTTTGGGGAAAACTAGGGACTTTAGTAGGATTTGACAAATGAATAATGCATGTGACATGATGCAAAGAATTGGGTTTCCATTACAAGCTCTGAACATATTCACAACCCAGGATACAGGGTTGTTTTGGAACCAGATTCATATAAAAGTATTTAACGATTTTGAAATTGATTACAATTTTCAAATCCTTCTGTGATTTTATTTTTCTCCCAACACTGCCCTTTGATTTGACAAAGTAATGTTGGCACCTGACACTATTCCTTAACTTTATTAAGTGAGTATAATTAAAAGTTATTTGCATTCAATTATTTGCTTATCTGCTTCTTTGATTGTGCTTTCTCTTTTTATCAATACCAATTTTAGCTTCATTTAATCAAAGTGGTGAAATAATTAGATAGATAAGAGATTTAAAGTAAAACTGATGATTCAACTTTGATAAGGCCCTAAGGCCTCTTGGAATATTAACTTTCTTTATCACTGCTCTCCCTAAGGTTCACCTTGATTTTCATATATATTTTAAGTTGGTGGGATCATGGGGTGGGGAATGAGGGGGAGATGGATACTGAGGGAGCTATTGAAATAAAAATGAAATGCCAAAAGGCAAGTAAGGTCAAAATGCTTCAATATCTACTATTATAAGAGGAATTCTATACAAGTTATGACTTGTTGACATATGTAGAACTTTCGTATACAATAAGAAACAGTGTCAAAAATGATCCTCTAAAACTACTCATTAGATAAAAGGAAAGATGTTAGATTCTGCCTTTATTAAAATTTTACTGTAAGCATAGCACCTTTCTTACTAGATTCTTGAGAGATCTGAGATCATAGAATGTTAGACATAGATGGACCATGGATATCTTAGTCCAGCTCTCTCCTCCAGAGGACCTGAGAGGTACACTGATTTTCTCAAAATCTGGTAATGGAGGGGAAAAGAGAGAAAGCAAGTGAGGGAATGAGAAATAGAAAACAGCTTGTGGACACCTAGTGAAAGCTCTTTCCATGATTGAATAGGAGGAATTTTCACTAAGTACATCCCCTACATATGAATGAGTCCCTTCTGAGAGCGCTTTCATAAATCCAATTTGCTTGTAAGTCCCACAATGTTAGCCTAGGCACCCAACTAACACAATCAGCTATACAGGACTGTACTGTTACAGGTTTGTAATACTTTTCACACAAATAATACATAAAAAGCAAACACAAAAAAATGAGTAATGTCTACCATCTTATCTCCTCACTCCACTCTCTCAATTATTTTCTCTTTTATTTCCATTGTTATCATTTGGCACTTCTTAGCAGTACCAGCTACATCACTGCTGCTTTTATACTTGCTTCCAGGCTTTCTGGGCTTGAAATAAAGATACTATACCCTATACTGTATTGTACAGTAAAGTACACAAAAGCACACCCACTTATACAGGATGCATGCACATGACAAGGTATATACCACACACTAACCTACATGATTAGACATGCGAAAGCATATGCACATCTTTGAAAGTTTGCAACTTGAAGGTTCATATGTAGGGGACTTATGTACTCGCATCCAAAACCCCTTCCAGTTCTCATTGTGTGAGTGTTGGTGTAGAGCCTTGGTGTTAAAACATTCTCTCCCTCTCTCCACCCCTTGCAAAGTCAGATCATGGGCACATGATCCAGCAGATTCTCTCACCTGGGGCTTTGAATCTTGAAGGACTAAAGAAGAAGAGTCTGGGAGATGAGTCGACAATGCTGTAATCTACCAGCCTTTCTAGCTGTGTCTAGTGACTTGCACACTCTTGCCATAGTGACTAGACTCATTGGTGGCTGTGGAC
This sequence comes from Aepyceros melampus, assembly GCA_006408695.1. Taxonomy (NCBI): domain Eukaryota; kingdom Metazoa; phylum Chordata; class Mammalia; order Artiodactyla; family Bovidae; genus Aepyceros; species Aepyceros melampus. The sequence goes on along the minus strand of SJXQ01005628.1, from coordinate 50,719 downwards.
TACAGCAGAGTTAGCAATACCATTCTAACCCAATCTGCTACCTTGCCTCGCTACTTTGCCTACCTTAATCAAGCATTCCTCTCGTCAGTTCTATGAGTTTCCTGATGATTTCCCACTGTCTTTTTTTTTTAACCCCAAGAACTCTGACTGATTCAGAAATCAGTACCACAAAGTGAACTGCAGGCAACTGACACTTGGGAAAAAGTGATACAAAATTTGGAATGATTAAATGACATTAAAACTCCCCCTTAGAAATACAGTGGTAAAACAGCTGCTTAAACCATTGCTTATGGCCACCTGGAATGCTGATGGGGAATATGATTTAAGAATAGTATGAAGGGCATGAAGAAGTTCAATGACAGCCAATGAAATGGCTGCTTCTTATAATGTATGGCTTAATGGCAGGAAAAAGTCATCTGTCTGCACTGATCTGAGATGGTCAAAGATAAACACAAACTTTGGTCTGATCCTGGGTGCTAATGAATTACAGACAACACTGACAGGTTTCTGAGGTGCAAATTTGGCATTATTTGGGTTAGACCAAATGCTGGAAAATTGACATGGAAATATATGAGAGGATTTCGAGAATCCTAAGAGTGCTGAACCCTTAAGTCTCATTGAATCTCCCTTGTCAGCCCAAGAAATCTCCCTTAGCTTATCTGATGAAACTGTCCTTTTCTTGATTGAAGACATTCTATTACTTAAGGGAGTTGCCTTGCAAGCTGAAGTCAGTTCACTTCATCCTTCCCCCCAACCCTCAAGATTGTCACATTCTAGCATGGCCCTTGGAGGAGGCTGGCAATGACAAAGTCAAAGCCAGAGAAGGCCAAAGAACTCCCAGATTTCTAGTTTATGTTGAAAAACTCTGGGAAGTGTGTATGAGAAGAGAGCCTAAGAATGCTTGATCAAGGATGAAAAATGTGATTTTGGATTGTCTGTATATAATAATGAAAGATTACTGTAGATTGAGCAGGTATATTGAATCCAAGGGATGAAGAAGGAAAATATTCCCAGGTATCAAGCCTTATACCTCCCTGACATTTGACCTAGAGGGAGAGAAGCCCTGAGGCATGGGTCTGTTCTGATTCATAAGCACTAGTTAATTTGGCCAGATGATTAGGTGCATGGAAGGAATAAGATTCAAGACTGGAGACAAGGAAGTTTCAAGAAAATTGTGAGTGGGCTTCTCAGAGGAAATATTGATGTTCCTTGTGATACACACAAAAAAGCAAAAGTCTCTTAAGTCTGTCTCATTTATTACTGTATCTGTTTAAAAAAAATGCTACACTGGATTTTATGGACATAAATATAAACACTTTCTATATAAATGTTGTTTAGTCACTAAGTTGTGTCTGAGTCTTTTGTGACCCCATGGACTGTAGCCCACCAGGCTCCTCTGTCCATGGAATTTCCCAGGCAAGAATACTAGGGTGGGTTGTCATTTCCTTCTCCAAGAGATCTTCCCAACCCAGGGATTGAACCTGAGTCTCCTACTTGGCAAGCGGATTCTTTATCACTGAGCCACCAGGGAAGCCCTTCTATATAAATAGCAGCTACCAAAAAAAAAAAAATCCTCAACATTGTATTGAGAGAAATACATGCTCAATAAAGTTTAGATATTAACAGCACAATGGGTTTAGGTGTTCTATCAGGAAATCATTAATTAGGGCATTCTATTGGGTGGGCTGATTATATTATTTGGCTGTCCAACAGTTGAACCCCGGATTAGATTTGAGGATCTTAGTCCTGCTTTCTTGTAGAAAGATCTAGAGGATAAAGGGAACTTCCTAAGATCAGGAAATGGGGAAGGAAGGAAACGAGAGAGAAAAGACAGACAACTGGAAATAAAAACCAAATCTCTACTTCTGTCTGACAGTCTTACTGCTGCAGATTACAAAGGATATTTAGGAGGTCATTCATTAATGGAGATTTGTCTTTTTTTAGAAGAGACGGAAAACGCCTTCTTTTTGAGCCATTCTGAATATCTAGAAACTCCCAAGTGTATGAGTCTTAAAAAAAGGTAGCAGTCCAGTTCCCAGGAAGGAAGCCAAAGTGAAAGAAAGTGAAGTCACTCAGTCACGTCCAACTCTTTGCGACCCTATGGACTGTCCGTCCGTGGAATTTCCCAGGCAAGAATACTGGAGTGGGTTGCCATTTCCTTCTCCAGCAGATCTTCACGACCCAGGGATCGAACCCTGGTCTCCTGCATTGCAGGCGGATTCTTTACCAGATGAGCCACCAGGGAAGCCCCTGACAAAGCAAAGGAGGCAATATTTCCTGTCTCCACCTCTTAGCAAAGAGGGTGATTTAGCAGGTGAGCTAACCTCAATTGGATGTTCCCATCCAGGACTTTGCTCTCAAGAATGTAACTGAAAGATGAAGGAAGAGATTAGAAGCATAGTGAGAGCAGGTGTCCATCCAGCAGTGGTGTCCTAGTCAGATTGCTCCTGTTGGGTAGCTTTCCTTGATCTCTGCCTTTTTTTTTTTAATGAGCCTCATTCCCCAATCTTCCCATTAATTCTCTTCACCAGCTGATAGCCTCTAGTGCGAAATACCTACCCAGGAAAGTTGGGAGGGGGAGTAGAGTGAAGTCAAGATTCTCCTTGTTTCCCGTGAGATTGCCTTGGGTTGGCTGTTCCTTGATAGAAATGCATGTTCCTATCAAGGTGACCTACTTCACACCACTCTCCTTCCAAGTTCCAATGAACTCTCCATCCCTCCATCTCTGTGGGCCAAGGGAGAGCAACAGTTCCACGGCTTTTAGCCCTGGGTCTTGGCACTATACCTTGTGGTTTGCCCCAACTCCCTTCCAATCCTTTGAAATTTGTTCCTTTGTCAATAAATCCATTTCAGATTATTCTAATAAAAAGGTTTCACCTCTTTGTCAGAAACCCAACTGACATGCCTTCAAGTATATTTATTTTCCGGTTAGATTTGTGCCAAAGAAAGCCTACAGTCTTAGCAATCTGGGAGGAGAGGAAAGAAGAAACAAAAGCCCAGAGTTGAGGTCAAAGGTGAAATTTTCAGTCACTGGCAATAAACGAGGCTGAATGTAGCCAAGGGACCCTGTTAGGAAAAAGTTACCCGTGTAAAGGCATGCTGCTGCTGCTGCTGCTAAGTCGCTTCAGTCGTGTCTGACTCTGTGCGACCCCATAGACAGCAGCCCACCACGCTCCCCCGTCCCTGGGATTCTCCAGGCAAGAACAGTGGAGTAGGTTGCCATTTCCTTCTCCAAAGCATGAAAGGGAAAAGTGAACGTGAAGTCGCTCAGTCGTGTCCGACTCTTCGCGACCCCATGGACTGCAGCCTACCAGGCTCCTCCGTCCGTGGAATTTTCCAGGCAAGAGTACTAGAGTGGGGTGCCATCGCCTTCTCCGTGTAAAGGCATAGATAAAAGTAGTTCAAAATACTCTTAGAGTCTTCAAGCCCGATTCCAATCACAAAGGGCAATGGCAAATAGCACATGTAAAGGGGAACTTTTGTTCACAGATATACAATTACTGAACAGTCGGGCCATTCATTTTTTAAGCGTTTGGACAGTCATTAAGTCTCCTTCCCTCCCAGTTCCTATAGTGTTCTGTGCAAATTAAAATGCAAATTAGTTCTCTGCCCAGCAGTTTTGCTGTCAGACAGCGGCACTGTGTTTGAAATTATGCAGCATGACAAAGCTATTGATCTAGCGCCACCTAGACACACCAAATCAAACTGCAGAGCTGCCTCCAACTTCATTAATGGAAGAGTGAATTTTAAGACACAGACCATAAAGCAAATAAGGGGAATTTTATATTATGAGGGAAAGTAAACCATATGGAAAAGCTTGCTGAAAGCCAGGCACTACAGGTTTCGAGCACATTAGGAGTTATTATCCTGATTTAACAGATAAAGAATCAGAGGCTAAGAATAAGTAACTTGCCCGGATGACTCAGGTAACAAGTGGTAAAGCCAGAATTCAAAACCATGCAATTGCAAACCTATTTTCTCAATTGAGGTGTGTGACCCTCCCATCCCCCACCAAGGGGATGCTCGAGATAATCCATCTTGGTGGAGCAAACCAAATATTAGAGCTTTTAGTTATGTTTATTCTTTATCTCATCATTTAAGCTTTTGTGTATGTTTTACAATATACACAGTATATTAGTACATGCATACACACATGTATTGCTTCTGCTGTGTAGCTTTTCTTGATCTCTGCCTTTATTTTTTCTGAGCCTCATTCCTCCAACTTTTCACTGATTCTGTTATCAGCTGAGAGCTTCAAATGCTAGATATCTACCTTGGAAAGTTGAAGTGCATGGGTATATTGACAGGCTCTCTCCTTTTTTTTTTTTTTTCTGCCTTCTGGTTGGTTATGAATGAGATGTGTGATCTACAAGTTTGAAGACCACTACTCTGTGCTGTTTCAAAAAGCAGTATAGTGGACATGAATTTGAGCAAACTCCAGCAGATGGCAAAGGACGGAGGAGCCTGGCGGGCTACGGTTCATGAGGTCACAAAGAATCGGACACAACTTAGCAACTGAACAACAACAGCAACATAGTGTAGTTATTTGGAGCTTAGATTCTGGAACTAGACTCTGTATTCAAGCCTCAGCGCTACCACATTTTAGCTAACTTTGGGTCACAACTTCTCTGTACCTCAGTTTTCTGTGATAGGCAAACTTAAATAATTAATACATAGAGTGCTTAAACCAATGTCTGGCACAAACAAGAGTGTCATAATCTAAGGCATTATCATCACATCACATGAACCTTAAAAGTAGTCATCTAGGAAATAACCTAGTCATACAACTACTACCATATACCCCTCATAATTCTTCTTTTGGTATTGTCTCTTGAGTTGTCCATGAGTCACAGGAGATCATCAAGTCCATTTCTTTATAGTCACTCTTTGTCACCCCAAAGCATATTTTTTTCTTGAAAATCTTTTATAGTTTTCATCCATTTAAGTTCCAAATTGTTCTTTAAAATAAATAAAATAAATCTCTTTTATGAATCTAATACAAGTATAGAGATTTAGGATTTTCACTTCCATGGATTTTTACAAGAATGTAACTCAAGCTCCAGAGTCTCTTCCAAAAGAGTCAAAGCACATTTCCAGCAGTTTCAGCAATGCTAGACCAAGTGACTGCACAGAGGAGAAATTTCATTTGGATATCTAAGTTATGTCTCATATTCCCTCAAAAAAAAAAAAAAAACCCATTTTATCAAAGCACAGTGTAATGTAGGGAGTCCAGTAACCAGTGTCAAAACTTGGCTTGATTACTGGTTCAATACTTGCTAATAGAATCACTTACAGATCATTAACACGTGTAGAGTGTTTTAATGATTCCTTGCTTATGAGTCTGGGATAGGAGATGAGCTCAGTGAGGTAGAGAGCCAAACGAGTAGGCTATTGGCTGGACTTTGCCTTTTATTTTGAATGAGTAGGGAAACCATTGGAGGGTCTTGAAAAGAGGAAGGCATATCCCTTAAAAGGTTCATTCTGACTCCTGGGTTGTGAAAACTGTTAGGATGGAGGCAAGACACTGATTAAGAAGTGATGTGCAGGGTGTATTTCTGTTTTGTATATAAGTTCATTGGTATCATTTTATTTTTTAATCCACATATAAACAATATCATATGATATTTGTCTTTCTGTGTCTGGCTTACTTCACTTAGTATGATAATTTCTAGGTTCACAGATAAAGAAAACAAATTTACGGTTGCCAAAGAGGAAAAGGGTTGGGTGAGATAATTAGAAAAATATACACACTACTATGTACGAGATAAATAACCAGCAAAGATCTGCTATATAGCACAGGGAACTCTACTTAGTATTTTGCAATAAACTAAAAGAGACAAGAATCTGAAAAAGAATACACCACACACACACACACACACATATATCTCTCTGAATCACTTTACTGTAAACCTGAAACTGATATAACATTGTAGATCAGCTATACTTCAATTAAAAAAATAATTACAGTGACATTTGACTTTAACAGATAATTGATAATGTATGTTGTACTCTAGAGCTACAAATAAAAACTTGGACCTTTTTTATAAAAAAAAAAAAAAAAAAAGAAATGATGGCAGTACTCCAGATGAGAGATGATGGTATTTTGGAGCAGGGAGGTAATTTTGAAGGTGATAAGATATGAGAGGTTTGCAGATATATTTTGATATTTTGTAGCCAAAAGGAATAATGTAAGTAAAAGGCCCCAGTAAGGTATCTGGTATACATTGAAACCAATAAAAAGACACAGTCATTATTACTTTATGCTCACAACTTGTACAGTAGTCAATGGGTAGCCAGTTGTTCAGGACTGTTATGAACTAGGATCTTCTAAGATATCCTTTTCCTTCCTAATATATTTTAATTTTTCCTCAGTAGACAAATGGCATAGTCCCCAGAGTTAGGGTATTGTAGACAGACCAGTATGACTTCAAATCTTGACTCTATTGCTTACTAGCTGTTTGATCATAAGCAAGGTGCTTAATCTCTCTGTACCTCAGGGTCTTCATCTGTAAAATGGACTCAATAAAATATACCCCAAGGAGTTTTATGAGGATTCAATAAGTTGATAAATGTAAAGTACTGAGAAATAATGCCTACCACATCATAAATAATCATTAAATGTTAGCTGTTATGATTGTCAGCTTCAATCAGCTTTTCTATTTATTATTCTCATTTCAAACATCTTTGATTTTGATTGAAAAAGCAAATTGTGTTCATTATTTAAAAATTAAAGCCATACAGATATAAATGAATTAGAAATTAGAAGTCCCCTCTAATTCCTCACCCCAGAGGTAACCACTACTGCATAGAATAGTAAAGGTTGGTCCAGATATTATCAAACCTATCCATGTAGTTATATCTATTAATTTACTTTTATATAGTGGGTAATACTCTGCATATTATTTTACAACTTGTTTTTATCACTAAAATTTTGATCTTAGCTATCTTCCCATATAAGTACACACAAACTCATTATACTGATTTTCATGGTTGCATAGTATTCTGTTGTATGGAAGCCTAATAATTTACTTATTCATTAACTTATTGACATATTTTATGTGTCTTTAATTTTTCTTAAACAATGCTGTAATGAACATGCTTGTACATATTTTTGGTGCAAATTTGTATATTTCTGTAAATGCTGTAAAAAAAATAAACTTTCTGTAAAAAAAATTCTGAAACCATGTATCTCCAGAAGTGATTATGATGAGTAAGAATTATATGCTTTTAAAATATATATGTTTAATTTATATTGCCTTTGAAAAGGAAATGTGCTCACTTTTCCTGCTGACTAGGTCCTGGCAATCTTCTTAATCCTTGCCAGCTTAATAGGCAAAATAAATAAATATTATTGCTTTATTTGCACTTTTAATAGTAAATTATCTTTTCATATGTTTAAAATTTGGATTTTTTGGTACAAGCTTCCTACTTTTGTCCATTGCCAGAGTTCCTTTTATTTATTTTTTCCTTTTTTTGTCTTTAAAATTTGAAAAAAGGCAAGCCATAGGCTAAGGAAAAATATTTGCAATACATAAATTGACAAAGGATACTGGATGTTTATCCAAAAGAAGTTTGAACATTTGTCCACCAAAAACCTTGTGCATATCCATAGCAGCTAGGTTTATTAGAGACTCAAACTGGAAACAACCCAAATATCCACCAATAGGTAAACAGAGAAATAAAGGTATATCTATAAAAATGAACAAATTACCAATATGTACAACATGATATCTTCTCAAAGACATTTTCCTGAGAGAAACCAGACACAAAAGAAAATGTACAAAAGACAATACTAATCTATGTATGATGAAAAATCAGAATGGTGGGTTTTTTTCCTGGAAGGTGGAAGTGGAGGAGGAAAACACATATCTGGCTTAGGATGGTAGTTTAATGGCATAATGGCAATACATTTGTCAAAGCCCATCAAAGTATACACTTAAAATGGGTGTATCCATTTTTAAGTAAATTATGCCTCAATCATGTTGACTTAAAGAGAAATAAATTGTTTTGTTCCTGAATCAAAACATTTCACTTATAACTTAAAGTACAGGAAATTAGTACAGAAAATAATATAATAGTCCCTCACACTCACCACTCTAATTGAAAAGATATTAACATTTCACCATATTTGTTTGAGATCTCTGTTCTTTTGAAGGAAATAAACCATGACTGAAACTTATGAAGTTTCACTGTTCATCTCTCACCCTTCCTTCCTGTTCCAGAGGAAATAACTCTTCCTAAAATGATGTTATTCCTTCCCATGAATGATAATGTTCACGTCTCTATACAAATATTCTATTTATCATGTGTTTAAAATTTATAAGATAAAATAGCATGACATAGCACATATTTTGTATTTTAAAATTTTTTCTCAACAGATAAATTGTTGAGAATTCCTCATGTCCAGACATGTAAAACCTCATGTCCAGACATTATAACTGCTGTATGATATTCCTCTGTGTGAATAAATAGTATCCATTCCTCAACTGATGGAAATTTAGGTTATTTCCACTTTTTTTCCCAAGATAAACAATGCTGAGATGTATATCCTCATGTATGCCTCTTTGGGACAGGTTATCTTTTCAACTTCAGTTTTGACAAATTATTTTCTAATGCATTTGTACTAATTTGCACTTTCACTAGCAAGTTTCCTGTATTCCTAAATACACTTATCAATATTACTATATTGCCGATAATGTGAATATAAAATATCATTTCATTATCACTTATTTTGCATTCTCCTCATTTCCAGTAAGTTTAAACATCTTTTTACATGCTTATTGACCACTTGAATTTTTATCTCTGTTAATGTAATGCCCTTTGCTCATTTTTTTCTTTCTTATAATTTTGTCTTTTTCTTATCAATTTGTTAGTATTCTATACATATTCTGAATACTAGATCCTTTATCCATTGAAGTGAAGTGAATGAAGTTGCTCAGTTGTGTCTGACTCTTTGCAACCCCATGGACTATAACCTACCACGCTCCTCCATCCATGGGATTTTCCAGGCAAGAGTACTGGAGTGGGTTGCCATTTCCTTCTCCAGGGGATCTTCCTGACCCAGGGATTGAACCTGGGTCTTCCTCATTGCAGGCAGACGCTTTACCATCTGAGCCACCAGGGACGTCCTTTATCCATTAAATGTCCACAATTACATTTACCAGGGACTTCCCTGGTAGCACAGTGGTAAAGAATCCATCTGCCAGTGCAGGAGATGCAGGTTTGATCCCTGGGTTGGGAAGATCCCTTGGAGAAGGAAATGGCAACCCGCTCCAGTATTCTTGTCTGGAGAATCCCCATGGACAGAGGAGCCTGGCGGGCTACAGTCCATGGGGTCAAAAAGAGTCAGACATGACTGAGCGACTAAGCACAGCATAGCACATATGAGTGGCTGGCCATGTATGAAGGGGGCACCAAAGAGTACATGACTGCAGTGGGGAGTCATGAAATTTTGCTTTCAAACTCCTTGCCATCTGCAACATGAAGCAGGTGACTCCACAGGTTGAAAACATCTTGCTCCAGGGATGTGGCAGAGGTATTTCCTATTCACTCAATGTCTTAAGTGCTCCCACAGTTCCCCACCACCATGCAGTGTTCAGGAGCACAGAATACGGGATCTGGCCAATGGGTGGTAAGAAGGAGAAACTTTCTGGTTTGTGTTAAGCCACTGAGATATGGGTGGTGGTCGCACTGCAGCATAGCCTAGGTTACACTGACTGATGCAGTGAGAGCATAGCAGACTGCCTTATTAATCCTGTTGCATGTTACTCTATGCTAGACCCCAAGCAGTAAGTGCTACCCAGTACCCCATCACAACTTTCTGAGACAGACCACAGTATTATCCTATCTGAGAGATATCTATATCATATGTATCAATAGTATTTGATATCATTGCTGTGTAGATATAGATATATGGGCTGTTATTGTTTAGCTGCTAAGTCAGGTCTCTTTGCATCCCCATGGACTATAGCCCACCAGGCTCCTCTGTCCATGAGATTTCTCAGGCAAGAATACTGGAGTGGGTTGCAATTTCATTTTTCAAGGTATTTTCCTGCCCCAGGGATCAAACCCATGTCTCCTGCATTGCAAGTGGATTTGTTAACACTGAGCCACCTGAGAAGCCCAAATCAGGCAAGAATACTGAAGTGGGTTGCCATTCCTTTTGCCAGGGGATCTTCCAGACACAGGGATTGAACCTGGGTCTCCTGCACTGCAGGCAGATTCTTTACCATCTGAGCCGCCAAGGGACGGTAGCTTTATGTGTAGCTGTAATATATTGTGAAAGGATGTGTTCTTCCTTTCCTCTTGCTATGCTGGAAGTAGTGTCTCTTCTTCTCAGTAAGGCAGTCCCTCCACATGACATCTGGATGCCGTCTCTTCCTCCCTTCCGTTAGTGATTATTCCGTCACTCTCCCGAATGTGTGTTTTTCCCACTCCTATTCAGTTTGTCCCTCAGCATTCCCAGATCTCTCCAAGCTTCACAAAGCCTGCCATCCACCTCATTTCTTCTTCCTTCCCTCAGTGTCCCCCCTCTCCAACTACTACGATCCCATTCCTCTGCCATCAGCTCTACCAAACAGCTACTTTCAACACTGATGATGATCTCCGTGTGGCTAAATTCAGTGGACAGTTTTCACCTTACATCATTTCTCAGCATCACGTGACAAGGCTATCCACAGCCTCCTGATGAAACCTCAGGCTGTAGGCTCTTCCTCTCTGGTCACTGTCTCCTTTGCAGCTGCATCATCGGGTGCTGGGTGATTAAATTTTAGCCTTTGTCACAACCCATCTTAGCCTCTCTTTTCTTCTCACCCTGTCGTCACTTTTCAGTCTTTCACCTAGCACTCTTTGCTAAGGTTGCTATCACTACGTCGACCCAGGCATCCCTCAAGTGGGTGACTCCACCTGGAGCTTCTGCTCACCAATTGCCTGCTCAGTTCCATGCTTCCACTTTGACGTCTCAGTGTGGACAAGGCTGG
>SJXQ01005628.1:0-32440 GCA_006408695.1 Aepyceros melampus | reverse complement strand
GCCCACTGTTCAAAATTGAATGAAAGTGAACGTGTTAGTTGCTCAATTGTGTCTGACTCTTTGTGACCCCTTGGACTGTAGCCCACCAGGCTCTTCTGTCCAGGGGATTTTCCAGGCAAGATTACTGGAGTGAGTTGCCATTTCCTTCTGCAGGGGATCTTCCCGACCAGGGATCGAACCCGGGTCTCCTGCATTGAAGGCACATTCTTTACCATCTGAGCCACCAGGGAAGTCCAATATCTAATACACAAGCTAACAAGATTGTCTAGACTATGAGATCTTTGAGCCAGGGACTCTGTCTTAGTGATATTTGCAGCCCCTATGCTGAGCACTTAGGAGATGTTCTGTAAATGTTTTTAATATGTAAATGAATGAATGAAGAACTTTACTGTAGGTATATGGCTAAGCAACAACAAATGCCTATGAATGTTGGACTTAGTGCTTTGTTGTGTGAGGTAGAAAGTAAACTTGATGATGGTAATGCCAGATTAGGGAATAGATCAGACTGGAGAAAAGACAGCATAACAATGCGGTGGATCTCAGCACATACTAATTACTTGTGGAGTTTTAAATAATATATAGATGCCTAGGTCTTACCTCAGACCTATTGACTCAGATTCTCCAGGGGTCAGGCTAAGCTATCTGTATTTTTTTTTTTTTTCAAAACACCATTGGTTATTATGATGCACAACTACCTCCAAAAACTTTTCATTTATTAGTTATGAAAATCAACTTAGAAGTCAGATAGGCCTGGGTTTAAATCTGTTCTACAACTTGGTCATCATTTGACCTGGATTATTTATCATTTCCATATAATCATAAAATATCTTACTTGTCATATGTTTATATTTTAGCTTTAAAACCGGAAAAAGTGAAATTTGTTGCTTGCGGAAGGAACCACACCCTAGTTTTAACAGGTATAGTATTCAATCTGTGGGCTTCCCTGCTGACTCAGCTGGTAAAGAATCCGACTGCAGTGCAGGAGACCTGGGTTCAATCCCTGAGTTGGGAAGATCCCCTGGGAAGGGAAGGGCTACCCACTCCAGTATTCTGGTCTGGAGAATTCCATGGACTGTATAGTCCATGGGATCACAAAGAGTCGGATACAACTGAGCAACTTTCACTTCACTTCACTTCACTTCACTCCACTTCACTTCACTTCACTCCTCTTCACTTCACTTCACTTCACTCAATCTGTATGACTTCTTGTCCAATCTGAGGACCGAGGTCTCACTCCAGTAACATTTGTGACTTTGCAAAATTAATAGAAACGGTGCCTTGGTAACAGTAAGATTAGGATTAAAAAAAAATGTAAATGGATAGTACACTTGTTTGCCTATGAAAATATGCAGATAAATGTTAAGTGGATGAAGAAAAAGCTTCTTTTCTTAGATTACGTCAAGGAACAGCATCTCCTTACCTGTGTGCATACCTTCAGGGGCCACATGCCCCTGATCTTGCTCTTCCCTCTTCTTTTCAGAGGGTGAGTGGAAGCCCTTCCTAAAAGGCTTTTGATGTGAGTTAGCACAGTTCCAATCAAAATCCAAACAGGCCATGTGTGTGTATGAGTGTGTGTATATAGAAATTCACAAGGTTATTCTAAAGTTTATATGAAAAAGCCAAGGATCTCGAATAGCCAAAACAGTTTTGAAAAGATCAGAATGGAGGACTACCTGATTTTAAGACCTACTGTAAAGCTACAGTGGGGCTTCCCTGGTGGCTTAGACGGTAAGGAATTTGCCTACAGTGTGGGAGACCCGGGTTCAGTCCCTGGATTGGGAAGATCCAGGAATTGGAGAAGGGCATGGCAACCTACTCCAGTATTCTTGCCTGGAGAATTCCATGGACAGTGGAGCCTGGTGGGCTACAGTCCATGGGGTCTCAGAGAGTCAGACATGACTGAGTGACTAACACACACGCAAAGCTACAATGATCAAGACAGTGTGCTGTTAGTAAGTAGATAGACAAAGATTAACGGAGTAGAGTCCAGATATAAAGCCACATGTTTATGCTCAAGTAATATTTGACAAAGGTGCCAAGGCAATCTGTGAGGAAAGGTGATCTTCCAACAAATCCTGCTGGAGCAATTAGATATCCAGGCCCTGACCACCCAGCAGTCTTTCCCACCTCCATCCCCCACACACAGCTTCTGTCTTCAGGCTGCTCTCACTGCTTCAGCCCCCACCTCACCTCTCTGCCCTCACTCAATACTTTCCCTTTGCTAAAGTGTCTTTTCTCTTTTATTCAGATTTTTGTATTTTAAGATCCAGTGTATGTCTTCCTTCTTCCATAGAGCTTTTTGTGACTATTCAACTTTTTCCTTGTGTCATTCTCTGAACTGCTTCAGCATTCCACCAACTCTGATATGCTCCATATGTTTTAAATTGTGTGGTTCAGTTTCATGTGGGGTTGTACAGAGTCGAACATGACTCGAGTGACTTAGCAGCAGCATGCAGTGCTTATAGTGTCCCAAATTCTATTCTAAGAATTTCATAAATGTTAATTCATTTAGTCTTCATAACACCTCTATGAAGTAGACATTATTATTATCTTATTTTACAGATGAGGAAAATGAGACACTGAGACGTTAAGGATAGCTTGCCCAGAGTTACACAGCTGATAAGTGGCAAGCCAGAATTTGCACCCAGGACGTCTGGTTCTGTGTCCTCTTGCCTAGACACAATGCTGGACTGCCTTGGAAGGCAGAAAATTAAATACAGAAAATTAAAATAATTTTGCAACATAGAGTTTCCACATTTCTAATTAGATTCTTCTTATATTTGCTTCATTTTATTGTTACCTATTCTATCTTAGCCTTAATGGTATGGAAGTTAAAATTAATGAACCACATCTCTTTTAAAAAGTTTTGATTTGAATTATAAACTAATTTGGAAATTACTTTCCTCTTTTTTGCTCTGAATTAATAGTTCTACATTTTGATTGCTACTTAAACCCTAGAATAATTTATAAAATCTCACAGAAATGTAGAGCCTTGCTTGTTTTGCTGTATTTTTGACACCAAAAGGAAGCTATTCACCAAATTGTAGGATGACGCCAGCTTTCAACTTCTTCACTAGTGATAGTGAGACTGTCTAGTATCCACTGGACTGTCTCCTAAAGATGACGACTGTGGTATACTGATGTTTTCTTTTCCATGTGCAGGAGGAGGCAAAGTATATGCCACTGGAGGAAATAGTGAAGGACAGCTCGGACTTGGTGATACTGACGAAAGAAGTGCCTTCCATCTAATTAGTTTCTTTACATCCCAGCATAAGATTAAACAACTGTCTGCTGGGTCTAACACTTCAGCTGCACTGACTGGTAAGACTCTTTTTTCCATTTCAAACTGGGACATAGCCCTTTTTTTCAGACCAGGATGTACAGAATCAGTAAACTGAAGACAGCAATCCTGTTTCATTTTCTTTCATTGACCATGTGTTTTCAGAAGACATTTAAAATAGAACTGAAAATCATGACAAATATTACAGCTTTATGCTTACATACATTTAGAAGGTAATTGTTAAGTAACTTCTAAGCTGTACTACCCATCTGTTTCTTTAGTAATAGTACCTTCATTGCATGTTCTGAAAGTTATATTTCAGCTTTAGTGAAGTTGCTGTCAGAAACATCCCAGAAATCTGTGGGATATATGTTACTAAAATACAGTTTGTAATGGTCATTGCGTCACTCTGCTCTGCCTATCAGAAGCTCATATGAGAACTTTCTTTAAAATTTGGAGCTGAGATTATCATGTGTCACTGAAGAAGCTGCCAGTGTACTTCTTTGTTCCAGTCTAGGGAGGTGTGTGAGGTGCGCTGTCGCAGCAGGCCAGCAGGAGAGCCAGAGTGGGATCTGCAGTTCCAACCCTTCAGTTCTCTCACCCACACAGTTAGCATTTAGACCTCCTCCTTTTGGTTCTTATTTTCATATTTCCTTTTCTTTGCTTTATCATGAAACACTTCAGATTTAAAAACTTTTAATTAAAAGATACAAGTAAATAAGTCTTGATCATTCTTTTCTAGAATATTTCTCTTAGGATTTTTTTCCCCCTGACAACACAACCTTTATCAGAAAGCACAGGAGTTAGCTGGTTTTAAGATGTTAGGTATGCTAATGTATCTCCTAGTCTCTGAAGTTAGATTATGCATTTTCAACTGTAAAAAAAAAAGTTAGCAAAATAAATTTATTTGATTTTTTTCTTCCTCTAAAGCATCATTCCCACAATGTTCTCAGAGCAAAGTTGTCCCAGGCCTTCTGACCTGGGCCTTGTCTGGGAGATGTGTAGTGTGATTCATGCCGACTTTCAATTCAGTTACAAGTAGACTGCTTGAAAGGAGGGAACCATCTTCTGTTTAGAGACTTTAGAATAAGGAAAGGTTTTTATAGGAAAGGACATTCCGTCTTTGCTGTTGAGGTAGAAATATGGATGTGACTAAAGTGATATACTTTAGGTTATTCTCTATCCTTTATCATTATAGAAACATTTCATAATAGAAATAGTACTATTAAGTAGTTCCCTGTTATAAATGTCTTTAGTACTTTTCTTTCAAGATACATTTTTCTAAATTAAAAAATAAATGTTCTGTTGGGAATATAATAACTTGCTATCCCTGCTACCTCTTAAAATGTTTTTTCCTCTTCATGTTTTATCTATAGAGGATGGCGAGCTTTTCATGTGGGGTGACAATTCCGAAGGGCAAATTGGTTTACAAAATATAACTAATATATGTGTCCCACATCAAGTGACCATTGGAAAACCTATCTCCTGGATCTCTTGTGGATATTACCATTCAGCTTTTGTAACAAGTAAGACAGACAGTTGAATTTCTTATGTTATCTCTCATGTCTAAGTTATTACTAAATAATAAAATGACATAATATCCTATATTTCTATAGCACTATTGCCATGGTACTCCATGTAATGAAATTATTTTGGTCTGTTTTAGGTCACAGTGTTTCTTCATTTTAATAATGAATGTTTATAATTTCAATCTATCTGACATTTTCAAACTATCTGACTGATTTTAATGAATTAGATCTATTAGGAAAACAAATTTTATATATAAAAAACCCTTCTAAATGTTGGTCCTCAAATTTCTTTGGCATTAAAACAAGACCTATGAGCCTCTTTTCTCTGGATTTGCTTGGTTCTGTACTTTGACCAATTCTGAACTTGTCCTGATAGTTTGCTTTTATCATTTTAGCACATAAGTCATAGGTTTTCATTGTAGGAATAGGGTTGATGATTTGAAGGAAAAGGAGGAGAGTTCACTATGGGATATGCTTTCCTTCAGTGGGACTTTTCTCAGGATCCCCAATTTCTCCTTTTCCTGGCCTCATTGGCAACCTTCTTTACCTTAATTAAAATATTTTAAATGCTGGAATCTATTATAGCCTACATCTACTCTAGTAGTAACAGCAAAAGTGTGATCTTGGTTTTCCATCCTATTGATGGTTTTTCTAACAATAAAAGCACCTAGGAGAAAACAGTTTTATGGACCCTCTTAGATAGCTCTCTAAGTATTTGTTATACATTTACTTCTTATTCCGTGCACCTCAGATTCAGGTTTAGAAAATGCTTATTGTCCCATATTAGTGCCCCCCAGGTTTACCAATGACTCAGTAGTAGTCCCACTTCATGGGAAATAGATGGGGAAACAGTGGAAACTGTCAGACTTTATTTTTTTGGGCTCCAAAATCACTGTAGATGGTGACTGCGGCCATGAAATTAAAAGACACTTACTCCTTGGTGGCTCAGAGGTTAAAGCGTCTGCCTGGAATGCGGGAGACCAGGGTTCGATCCCTGGGTCAGGAAGATCCCCTGGAGAAGGAAATGGCAACCCACTCCAGTACTCTTGCCTGGAAAATCCCACAGACGGAGGAGCCTGGTAGGCTATAGTCCATGGGGTCGCAAAGAGTCGGACACGACTGAGCAACTTCACTTCACTTACTCCTTGGAAGGAAAGTTATGACCAACCTAGACAGCATATTAAAAAGCAGAGACATTACTTTGCCAGCAAAGGTCCGTCCAGTCAAGGCTATGGTTTTTCCTGTGGTCATGTATGGATGTGAGAGTTGGACTGTGAAGAAAGCTGAGCGCCAAAGAATTGATGGTTTTGAACTGTGGTGTTGAGAAGACTCTGGAGAGTCCCTTGGACTGCAAGGAGATCCAACCAGTCCATTCTGAAGGAGATCAGTTCTGGGTGTTCTTTGGAAGGACTGATGCTGAAGCTGAAACTCCAGTACTTTGGCTACCTCATGCGAAGAGTTGACTCATTGGAAAAGATTCTGATGCTGGGAGGGATTGGGGGCAGGAGGAGAAGGGGATGACAGAGGACGAGATGGCTGGATGGCATCACCTACTCGATGGACATGAGTTTGAGTGAACTCCGGGAGTTGGTAATGGACAGGGAGGCCTGGCGTGCTGTGATTTGTGGGGTTCCAGAGAGTCAGACATGACTGAGCGACTGAACTGAACCAAACTGGTAGTAGTTTGGTTCTAAGAAAGGGCAAACTCTGACTTGGCTAGTTTTGTTCACTAGTGTGTCAGTTTGTGTCTTGAAGAAAGTGACAATAAATAAATCTTGTTGAACGAGGAGGTAAGTGAATGAATGATAAATTGTTTTCCTTGGGCCAATACCACATACCAACTTACTTCCAACTTTAGGGCTCCTGGGATTGGTATAGTCTGTGCTTACTTTGTTTACGAAACAAAAATAGAAGCAAAACACATGGAAAAACAAATAAAGCATTGTCTTATATTTAGGCCTTAATAAAATTGCCAGTGTCAATTTTTATTTACTACTGCTTTAGCCAGTAGAGAAACAAGTGCAATTAATCATTTTAACTGATAGGCATTACATTGAACTTTTTTGTTTTGTTTTCTGTTTTATGCCTTAAAAAAAATAGCTATATTGATGTGTAGTTCACATACCATGCAATTTATCCTTTGAAGGTGTGGGGAGCAGCAGGAATTTACAGACAGTAGTAGAAAGGGACTTGTCTGGACTTAGAAATTCCTTTCATATGAGAAGCAAGAAGCATGGGGAAAGGGGGAGGCATGCTGACTTCCTGAGCACTTCTGTGCTGAGTACTTCAGAAAAAATTGTGGTACAGAAAACTTCACTTTTGTGCAAATCAATCTAGAAAATGAGTTGGCTGTGTTTGCAGTATTTGACCAAGTTTTAAGTGACATCTACCATGTTAGATGTCACACAACTTCCCTAAGTTCTGATTTGCTAGAAGGGATCTGTCTTCGACAGCTCATTATACTCATAGCTAAGATTTATTACAGTAAAAGAAAGATCTGTATTCTTCAGAGAGGTCCCGTATGCACTTCCCAGTCCTTCCTCTTCCAGGGCCACACGAGGTGTGTTTTCTCTTTGGCATTAAACTACTGGGATGTGTGTGTGATGTCTCTGCCCAGGGAAGCCTTGTTCTGTTCTCAGGGTCTGAGGCTTTGCTGTGGGTGGCTGGTCATGTAGGCACATCCTGCTAGCAACTCGTCATGGCACCTGCAATCAGGCCCTTCAACAGTGAAACCAGGTGTACATCATCAGTGTTGATGTTTGTGCAAAGCAACCCTTTCTTAGCTTCTGGCTAAGCTGGCATAATTCATTTCTCCAGGTGTGTGCAACAGAATCACCTATCACCAGCTTAAAGAACACTCCCAAAGGCCACATTCCCAGGGGTTAGTCAGCAGTCAGTCATGGTGTGGTTCTTTTGGAGACATGCGAGTAATACAACCAGACATGCTGTGTTATCTCTTCTACATAAGTGATGTAGAAGCTTATGATTAGATTATGTATTTACTACAGTTTTTAAATTCCTGCTCTATAGGACTCACTGTGGTTCATAGAAAATAGTTCCTGATTTCATGAAGCTCATAGTATAGTGTACTAAGTGTGATAACAGAAGCAAATCAATAGTATTGGTATGGACGAGGCAGCAATTAAATGACATGAGTTCCTTAGCAGGAGTGTCTGTCTGGAAAAAGTGCCATCTGGGTAAAACCTGCCATCTTTAGGCTTACTCACCATATTTGCTTCGTGCATAAATGAGTTTTCTACAGAAAGTTTCATGAAAAACAATTATTTATGCAGTAAGTATTATATTTAATGTACTAGACACACTGCTAGGTTGTTGCAAATACCATAGTGAGCAAGACAAAATCCATTCCTTTTGGGGGTTTAATGTCTAGACATTTTGCTTTATTAAAAGTAGGAGGAAGAAGTAAGATCATCTGGTCTATGTATTGTGAAACATAAAATACTTTTCTAGTTGTTACTGGTAGTGATAGTCGTGAATTCTTCATGAAGCTTTAGATTAGAATAATCAAGAAGAAGGGAAAATCTACCTTTATTCCTTACTATTGAGTAAAAGTATCTCAAGAAAGGTCAGATTTATTAAGTTTATATTTTCAAAATTTTTTATCAAAGGTAAGAACATGTACCTAAAAGACCAGTATTTTGTTCATGTCTCTGTCATCATTGATCCGTCTTTTTTTTTCTTCAATAGCTGAGGGAGAGCTGTACACCTTTGGAGAACCAGAGAGTGGGAAGTTAGGTCTTCCCCCAAAGCTCCTGGTCAATCACAAAGTGCCCCAGCTGGTGCCTGGAATTTCTGAGAAGGTGATCCAAGTTGCTTGTGGTGGAGGGCACACAGTTGTTCTTACAGGTAGGGGTGCGGCTCCGTTCCCTGCTTTCTGTGGTACCTAACAAAAACCTTTTTAAACATTCACTTATTTTTATTGTGGTAAGAACACTTAACATCTGATCCACCATCTTAACAGAATTTTAAGTGTATGATATAGTAATCTTATCTATAGGCACAATCTGATATGACAAGTCTGTAGAACTTTCACCTTTGCATAGCTGAAATCCATTAGTTAGCAGCTCCCCTCTCCACCACCCTAGTCCCTGGCAACCACCATTCAAGTCTCTGCTTCAGTGAGTTTGTATGTTTCAGGTACTTCACGTAAGTTGACTTTGCATCCTTTTCCATTAAGATATCTACTTTTTGTTCCTATAGTTAGTAAACATTTCTGGCCTATGGAAGATATTGTTAAGTAGAAAAAAAAAGAATCTTATTGAATCGATTTTGCTTACATAATTGACATTTTCATGACAACACCTTTAATGGCAGCAAATAACTTTTTTAGCTCATTTTCAAGAACACTTTGCTTTCCTCATGTATATGATTCCATATTTATTTAAAATTGACATTAATTTTTCTGAAATACTTTATTTTGAAGAAGCTCCTTGTTAATAGTCTTTTCTACTTCTCATTGGTAATTCTTTGATATTCACAATATCTAACTTGGTGATTTCTTTGTGATTTTTATGTCTGTTATAGTAATTCATTAAAGGGGGATAAGATTGTAAATTACAGATAAGAATACAGAGTTCAAACCTTAATGATAATGTCCCTTTTGGCTTCTGAATTTTGTTTTTGGTATGACATGTGACTTCCTAGGATGCTAGTCAGTATAATTAAAATACACTGCTTATTAATATGCTTACATTGATGCTCCCAGATTTGTTCAGCATTAGATTTATTTTAGATGAGTAGTATAGAGGTAATGCAGTTAGGTAGTGAATAATTATGATACTTCTTAGTAAAAAGAAACAGTTTTTGAAGTCACCACTTAATCTTCAGTAGCCCAAAACTAGACGTGTTCTAGACAAATTTTTAAATAACATCCAATTCTTAGATGATAATGCTTAAATGTTGCAAGGTGATTAAGCTGTATATTATCTTTAGATTTTCCTCTCTTACATCACTTTTCCTTGACTTCCTATTTTAGTCCTAGTCATGCTTATAAAGCTATGGTTTCCCAGAATTGCAATTTCCAGATGGAATATTTTCAAAGTGAGAAATGTTTTTTTCCAGGTCCTCCACTCTAAATTTGGAAATAATTCTGAAGTTTAAGATTTTTTTTAAACTGCTGATAAAGTGAATTTTTATATAATTTCTGAAAGATTTATTTTAGGAATTAAACTTTAATCTTTATAAATTATCTGAAAATTTATTCTGTAGGCAGAAATGCTATTTATTCTGTCATGTATTTTCTCTGGTTTATACAAAGATTACAGAAAGAATTAATTTATTAAGTGATTGAAGATTATTCTGAAGGACGTAATGTTGACTATATAATAATGTGTCATTAAACCATATATTATAAACTATTTTCAAGATAATATTTTAATTATACTTAAAATTTAAAAGTGCACATAAGTACACATAAGTATGATATTTTCTTATAGTATAATAGACATTTAGCTTTCTGTGAACTTTGTTTTGAAGTTAAAAACCATATTGCCAGAACCTGATTGTTTTCTCCAGATTTTTGGAGACTTCGAATCTCATAGACCATTAAAGTTTTTATATTTTAAGTTTTTTATTTTGTAAGAGAATATGAAGACCTAGAGAATATTGCCAACTTCCAGTTTGCATTTGGCTAAATATGGACATTGCAAGAAAAATGAATCTGTTTTCACCATTATATCATAAAATAAGGGTCATTTTCAAAACAAAAATTTAAAAGCTCTTAATTTTATAATAAAAGACATCTCCTTAAATTGTAAAAATTTATCTGTATGGAAAATTCACTACTTTGCCTATTTTTTAAAATTTATCCATGGACCTTTGATGGCTTTATTATGAGCCAGTCCTGGTGAGAAACCTGTGTTCTGAAGCAGTATGGATAGAAATATTAAATATTTAGTCCTAATTGATAAAGAAATGGACCTAAAGAGTATATGATCATCAGTTTGAGTAAGTACTAACTTAAATACCTGAGAGTTATTGGATACTTTGCAAGACCATAAAGCCAAGAATAGCTAATCATCTGTTCTAAATGGTTCTCTTAACTAAAGGGAGGGGCTTGGATTAGATGATTCTCTGGGGGCCCTCCCCAGCTTTGTTTTTTCTTGCGTCTGTCTATTTAGATCAGACTTTATTGATCTTAAAGTCAATAAAATACTTTAAAGATAATTTTAATTAGTTCATTGTTGATAAATTTATTTAAAACTTGATATTTTGATATAACTATGATAGATTACTGGAGAAGGCAATGGCACCCCACTCCAGTACTCTTGCCTGGAAAATCCCATGGATGGAGGAGCCTGGTAGGCTGCAGTCCGTGGGGTCGCGAGGAGTCGGACACGACTGAGCGACTTCCCTTTCAGTTTTCACTTTCATGCATTGGAGAAGGAAATGGCAACCCACTCCAGTGTTCTTGCTGGAGAATCCTAGGGATGGGGGAGCCTGGTGGGCTGCCGTCTATGGGGTCACACAGAGTTGGACACGACTGAAGTGACTTAGCAGCAGCAGCAGCAGCAGCATGATAGATTACACAGTACAGCTACTGGTTGTAACGATAGTCAGGGAAACAATGGATTGCTGTTGAGAAAGTATCAGACTGGAACTGGGACAAACTAAGTGAGACCAAGTGATCCATGTCATTTTGTATTGTCATCCACAGCAGTTATCAGAAGACAAGAAAGGCTCAGTTATTAGGTTGGGTCCACAATGAAGTCTGGGCCACAAAGAAAATAAGAACTTAACTTCTCCAGATTATATTTAGACAAACTTAGATCTCTACAGGGATACACAAGTATCTAGTTGTGAAATGAAATGTATTCTGTGAAATTAGAGTAATATTTATCTGAAGCCAACTAATCAAATCTGTTTTCCTAAGACAGTATTATTTATTAACATTGAATTACATTGTCAAAAATGTTACAAAGGTGGGATGACTAAAAATTATATTGATTTTTGTATATAATGTCTTTAGGTAAGAGTCTTCAGTCATTTAAAAATAATAGAAACTATTGTCATTGCTAATCATTCAAGCACACAAGGGAACAGAAAAAGGACAAAACTTTTGTAACTTGATTCAATGTGCCTGAACGGCCTAATTTCACAGGCTCTTGTCAGACAGCCCAAGAAACTTGGAGTGATTGTTGGCGAGCTCGAGATTGACAGTTTTTTCACTTACCCAACATCCTCCTATTAAGCTAAACATTCAGAATTGGAGATATGCTGTGATTATTAGTTTTACTAGAGATAGTGTTTTTACACTAAAATAAAGGTCTGTTTGCCATTGCCTCAGTGTGGCTTCATATCCTTGACACACTGGGTTATCTTCAAGAAATAATATCTTTGTGTCTTATTCATGAAGTAAACATTAGAAAAATGTAAAACTATATGACGATAGTTATGTGTTCATCAGTATCCTATGTTTTCACAATAAGGTGCATTATTAGATAATTACTTTTTAGAAAAATGTTCTTTTACGACTGACTGTCCCATTGTGTTTTTAAACCTTCCTGTATGTTTTCTCGTTTAATCCTTGCAGCAGCTCTTTTAGAAGGGATTATAGCATTAGGGAATTTAAGTAGCTTGTCTGCTTGCCACAGCTAGTAGTAATGAAGGTTTGGGCTTCTACCTGAATCTGAAACTCTTGCTTCTATAACTGTAGCAGGAGAGGCAATGTGTTGCACTGCAGAGAAGCACACAAATGCAGTAGACACTGTACTTCCTAAGGCAGGGGCCCGGAAGCATTGTGTGTCTAAAAGGACATTTATATCACCACTTGTTTATCCTATTCTTGTGCTTTTCCATTTCTCAAGACTATGGAGTTTGTTTGGAATCACTTCAAAATTACTAATATCGCATAGGATGGATAAACAGTAAGGTCGTATTTTATATTCAGAATCCTATAATAAAACATAATGGAAAAGAATATGAAAAGAATATATGTATATGTATAACTGAGTCACTTTGCTGTATAGCAGTAATTAGCACAACATTGTAAATCAACTATACTTCAACAAAAAATTTTTTAAATTTAAATAACATAGAGGAAAGGCTTTTCCCCTTCTCTGATTATTCTTGCACTTCCTAATAAATGAGCTTTGTGCTGTGCTTTGCTTAGTAGCTCAGTCGTGTCCAAGTCTTTGCAATCCCATGGACTGTAGCCCACCAGGCTCCTCTGTCCATGGGGATTCTTTGGGCAAGAATACTGGAGTGGGTGGCCATGCCCTCCTCCAGGGGATCTTCCCAACCCAGAGATCGAACCCAGGTCTCCTGCATTGCAGGCGGATGCTTTACCATCTGAGGCACCAGGGAAGCCCAAGAACACTGGAGTGGGTAGCCTATCCCTTCTCCAGTGGATCTTCCCAACCCGGGAATCAAACTGGGGTCTCCTACGTTGCAGGTGGATTCTTTACCAGCTGAGCTACCAGGGAAGCCCTAAATGAGCTTTACCTGTGAATAAATGTGCATATCTGCTGTAAGTTTTAATTCTCATGCAAATTCTCCTCTGAGATTGTTTTTTAAAATAGGTTATTCCATTAAACTACTGTTAAAAGTAAGGATTTTTTCTGTGGGAAACACTATTCGTTTATTTAAGTCAGTGAAAGGATTAGCTTAGACAATTGATGCTTTTTGACTGAATGGTAATTATAGAGACTTTATCGGTTTCACTGGCTTTTGTGTATTTAGCAGTTCCTTCTATCATTATATGTAAGGTAGAATTAGGCCCATGACATGATTGTTACAACTGTGTACTTTGTCATTTTTCTCTTCCTTTGTCGAATGTATAGGTAAGTATTGGGTACTTTTATGTGAGTGTTTCTTTGAGAGACCCTTAACGTACTTTATAGAAGAGGGAATATCACCATTTTTCCAGATATAATGATGACAGTATCTGTATCTCTGAAATCCTTGTATTTGCCTCTCCCCTTTCAGAGAAAGCCGTGTACACCTTTGGGCTGGGACAGTTTGGTCAACTGGGTCTTGGCAGTTTTACTTTTGAAACTTCGGAACCCAAAGTCATTGAGAGTGTTAAGGATAAGAAAATAAGTCATGTTTGCTGTGGAGAAAATCACACAGCTTTGATAACAGGTACAGATCAAATTTCTGTTAATATACTTAATGGAACTGGGTATATTTTATTACAAAATAAATAACTATATAGAATGAATGTATCTAACTTAAGCAAAGGAATTAATAAGTGAGAAAATGTGATTCCTTGTTTAATATGCCAACATGTACAGTTGTAAACTCCTTTCTCATATTTTAGTTCAATTTAAAATCAGTGTAAATGATCCGAAGATTTAGAGCCTCAAAATATGTCAGTGCTCTCAGAGGTGAGACCATAGTATTATACTTTGGCAGAAAGCTTGAGTCTTTTTGAAACTATTGATTTGAAGGCTCTGAACTCTGCTCACACCAAGGGGGAATATCTCCTAAGAAGGAACTTATTTTAAAAAATTCTCCGTGTTCAGTCTGACAGTACTATCAGGCTAAGTAAATTCTTAGAATGCTTCTGCCACTAGGAGGTGTTTTCAGGAGTGACTTTCATGCTTTCTCCACAGTGCTAGCTGTGCTCGCTCTTCTGCTCTGTAGTTTCTCCTTTTGTCTGGGAAGATGCTGCTTTGGGCCTACTTCTCAGCCTCAGAAACTAGGTGCTGCCAGCTTAGGACTCAGTAAAGGTGCTTCCCTAAAACGACTGACTCACCCAGAGATAATTAATACACTGCACAATTTTAATTGCTTTGGAACAAAAGGCTCTGTAATGTTTGTATTTGTAGCTCACATTTCTATTGAAAAAGCAAAGCATTAAAAAGTCATAACTCACATAATATTTTGGAGAAGGCAATGGCAACCTACTACAGTACTCTTGCCTGGAGAATCCCAGGGACAGAGGAGCCTTTTGGGTTGCCGTCTATGGGGTTGCACAGAGTCGGACACGACTGACACGGCTTAGCAGCAGCATATAATATTTTGAAATAATCCATATACTGGTATTTCTGTGTTTTCCTCCTCCTTTTACAAAAGTTTCTGCTATGATGGAGCTCATCTAATGGTATCTGGTTAGGGGAAGTAGGGATCAGCAAGTACAAGGTACTACCATGTACTGGCCCTTCTTCCCCAAAGAGTCTTTCAGAGAGCACTGGTTGCCCATTTTCCAGTGTCAGTGTCCTTGTTAAAAGTATAGTCAAAAGTGTAGTCGCTCAGTCGTGTCCGACTCTTTGTGACCCCGTGGACTGTAGCCCACCAGGCTTCTCTGTCTATGGAATTCTCTAGGCAAGAACACTGGAGTGGATTGCCATTTCCTTCTCTAGGGGATCTTCCCAACCCAGGGATCAAACCTGGGTCTTTTGTATTGCAGGCAGATTCTTTACCATCTGAACCACAAGCGAAGCCCATTACATTAAAGTCCTTGTTAATGTACATCCTTGTTACTACATTAAAGTCCTTGTTAATGTAGCATGAAATTGAACTATGTAGAATGTAAAGAATTATTCATTCATAGTCCCAAAAAGTTGTTGATATGTATGACTTACGGCTGGGCCCTTAAGCTCAGTTTCTCTGTCCTTACTGCCATTTTCCATCAACTCTAAATTGCCATTGATAGTTGTTGTGGTCCAGGCGCAGGCTGGAAAAGAATTTCAAGATATGAGACAGAATGAAAGGAAAATAAAGTTTATTAGAGTGAGAGACACTGTTAGAACAGTGGGCCAGCTCAAGGAAGAACCAACATTGAACAGGGGTCCTCAGTACCCTTTTATACCCAGGGTACAAGGAGTGGGATAGGGATCTTGTGGGTCATTTGCTGATTGGATGAGGCATGTATACTGGGTGGGAGAAGTGTATGGATGTGAGAGTTGTACTACAAAGAAAGCTGAGCACCAAAGAATTGACGCTTTTGAACTATGATGTTGGAGAAGACTCTTGAGAGTCCCTTGGACTGCAAGGAGATCCGACCAGTCCATCCTAAAGGAGATCAGTCCTGAATATTCATTGGAAGGACTAATGTTGAAGCTGAAACTCCAGCACTTTGGCCACCTAATGCAAAGAACTGACTTAAAAGACCCTGATGCTGGGAGAAATTGAAGGCGAGAGGAAAAGGGGACGACAGAGGATGAGATGGTTGGAGGGCATCACTGATTCAATGGACATGAGTTTGAGCAAATTCCAGGAGTTGGTGATGGACAGGGAGGCCTGGCATGCTGCAGTCCATGGGGTCGCAAAGAGTTAGACACGACTGAATGACCGAACTGAACTGAATGGGGTAGGAGGGGAGGCAGGTTATACTGTTCCATTAATAGTTACAACATGGGGGAGGGAAGGACGCAAAGGGTCTGGTTTTTCCATTCCTGCATTCCAAGACCCTCCTTGGTTTTATCCGCTCTTTCGTCCTTGGGTCACCACAATAATAAATATACACTTTTTACAGATCCTATAACATATAATTAGGTTATTTGGTTAAAATTTTATAATACTTTTCCTCCTGATGAAAGAAATTATAGCACAAATAATTGAATATTAATTTTATTTGATGTTTTGGTCATGAATCCTCTGCAGGGGTAGGTGTTATGAGTTTTGTTGTTGTTGTTGTTGTTCAAGACTAATGAGAGGTATGTAGTGAGTTATCAGTAAGTTCTTACCAGTTCCCCATCATAGCCAGTGGTTCATGTTTTTAAAAGCTCTCTGAGGTTGGAAGTGTGATCAGGCAGCTTGATCAGAGCTTATTTTTTCTGGCTAAAGACACTCAAGTTTTAAAAAACCTTAACATTTTGAACAAGGGAAGTGAAAGTCACTCAGTCGTGTCTGACTCTTTGCAACCCCATGGACTACAAAGTCCATGGAATTCTCCAGGCCAGAATACTGGAGTGGGTAGCCATTCCCTTCTCCAGGGGATCTTCCCAACCCAGGGATCAAACCCAGGTCTCCCACATTGCAGGCGGATTCTTTACCAGCTGAGCCACCAGGGAAGCCCTGGTGAATGCGGAAATAGGGGTCAAAAAAAGGAGGAGGAAAGCAACAAAAATAGGGAGTACACGTAAAGAAAAAAACAAATATCTAGTAGTAAGAATTATAACCATCTAAATTGAGAATCTAAATGCTGGTTTATTATTTATAGGGAATCTATTTGTTTTTAATATATTAAGTTTTGAACTTGCCACTTCAGTGAACTATGGTTATTTTTTCAGATAATTCTCTTGGCTTTTTTTTAGTATACAGTTACTTTGCCATCTTAAAGTGCAAGTTCCCAAATATGATCTTGTCATTTCCCAGCTTAAAACTATTCATTTAGGTTATTGGTGTTCTTAATATCTGCCTTAGAATCCACCTGCAATGCAGGAGACCCTGGTTCGATTCCTGGGTCAGGAAGATCCCCTGGAGAAGGGATAGGCTACCCACTCCAGTGTTCTTGGGCTTCCCTGGTGGCTCAGACAGTAAAGCATTCGCCTGCAATGTAGGAGACCTGGGTTTGATCCCTGGGTTGGGAAGATCCCCTGGAAAAGGGAAAGGCTACCCACTCCAGTATTCTGGCCTGGAGAATTCCATGGATTGTATATCCATGGGGTCACAAAGAGTTGGACATGAGTGAACAACTTTCAATTTCACTTGTTCTTAATATAGAGTTCAAAAATGCTCAATATGAGCTAATAAGATACTCTGCGGTGTGGCTCCTTCTTACCTCTTCAGACTCATCTTATACCACTCTCCCCTTTGTGTTCCAGATATATTGGTTGCCTCTCAGCTTCTTGACTGTGTTATGCTTTCTGTGCTTGATATGTACTGCTGGCCTCTGCCTGAAAAATCCTTTGCTCCCTCCTTCTTGTAGCTAAATCCTAATCCTTTCAGCCTCAGTTTGAAAGCCTTTCCTAATCAGTGGATTAGAGGGAGAGCCCCTCCTCTGTACCTGTACTGGCACCATTTCCTTTATTTCTGCTTCCATGGCGCTTACCTCACTTGAGATAGAGAGTATGAAGGAAAGGCTTGAGGAGTGAAGAAGATTCAGACTAGCTGCTATGGCCGCAGACAAAAAGATTCACTGGTGAGGTGACAAAATTATTCACCATTATCTTGGGCCTGGCTGTACAGGGGACCCCCCCCAATACTGGTATCCCCAACAAGCAGCATGGTTGGTTTATGGCATTTCCTTCAGGAGCTTTCCACAACCCTGAAGCAGAAGTAAGGGAGAAGATTGATCTAGTCTAGTGGTGTTTTGGTCTCCCCAGGGGACACATGGCTATGTCGGAGTTATTTTTGATTGTCACAGGTGCAGAGGTGGGGTATTGTATGGGCATTTAATAGACAGAAGCCACGGATATTGCTGAACATTCCACAAGGCACAGGACAAACCCATACAGTTGGGAATTATTGAACCTCAAATGTCTGTAGTGCCAGAGTTGATAAACCCTCACCTAATCAATGGTCTGAGGAAAACAGAAAATAAATTGGGATGTAGAAGGTCAGAATACAAAAATCTCCTTCTCTTTGAAAAGGTGGTATTTATCATGAGAGCTCATGCTGGATTGCTGCTAATCCATACAACACCTTGCAGGACTGGGTCTCAACTTCACAAGCCACCAATGCTAGTGATTTATTCTCACGGTATCTATTGCCTAATGTTATGTGTGGACAACAGAAACCACAGAAAGTGTGGAAACATCAATGGACCAGAGTAAATTCAATGCAGAATATGAGGGGAAAATGGCAATGTCAGTTAATATACTTGCTGTTTACAAATAGATTCATCAAAGTAACTTTCCTAATTCTCTCTTTTTTTCATTTTAGAATCAGGCCTTTTGTATACTTTTGGAGATGGTCGACACGGAAAACTGGGACTTGGAATGGAGAATTTTACCAATCAGTTCCTTCCCACTTTGTGT
Source organism: Aepyceros melampus (assembly GCA_006408695.1). NCBI lineage: Eukaryota > Metazoa > Chordata > Mammalia > Artiodactyla > Bovidae > Aepyceros > Aepyceros melampus. The sequence goes on along the minus strand of SJXQ01005628.1, from coordinate 13,745 downwards.
TCTCATTTTTTGAAATATATAGTACATTTGGTAAGGGCTTCACATTTCCCTGTTTACATGTTCATATTCTTATATTTGATTCTTTTGGGATTTCTTAGAAAATGAGTCCTTTTACGTTTAGATGAAATAATAACATGGCTCTATCTAGTGAATATTCTAGTGTCCTAAAGGCCAAATGTCAGACATCACAACACTCTGAAAATCTGTCCTCTTCCTAGTGTTTTTCCTCACTCACAGTAGTCATCTGTAAATGTTTGTTGGGTTAGATAACATTCAGACCCTCAGATCCTGCTGATAATAAATGACAAGTTTTGAAAATACTTTTATTTAGCTAAGTGCTATTTGGATAAAGTGTTGTTTCAGTGTTGTCCGCATCAGGCACCATATCTCTGTTGTTTCTAACACTTGCCAATTAAGAACTATAGATGAAAATTTTGTTTAGTCTGTGATGATAATAAGGGCTTCCCAGGTGGCACAGTGGTAAAGAATCCACCAGCAATGCAGGAGATGCAAGAGACTTGAGTTCGATCCCTGAGTCAGGAATATCCCCTGGAAGAGGAAATGGCAATCCACTCTAGTATTTTTGCCTAGAAAATCCCACAGAGGAGCCTGGCAGGCTACAGTCCATGGGGTTGCAAAAGAGTCGGACACGACTAAGCAACAGAGTGCACACACGCCATAGACACACACACAGGCACACACACACTGATGATAATATTGTTGAGGAAGGGGGACCCCTTTTAGGGTCCAAACTGGGCTCTTGTCTAACACTCTGAAATGAATTGTCTGAGGAGACACATGTGCTGACAAAGCAAAAGATTTTATTGGGAGAGGGTGCTCAGGCAGAGAACAGTAGGGTAAGGGAACCCAGGAGAATAGCTCTGCCACATGGTCTCAGGTTTTATGGTGATAGGATTAGTTTCCAGGTTGTCTTTAGCCAGTCATTCTGACTCAAGAGCCCTTCCTGGTGGTGCATGCCTTGCTCAGCCAAGATAGATGCCAGAGAGAAGGATTCTGGGAGGTGGTCGGACATGTGGTTTCTCCTTTTGACCTTTCCCAGACTCTTCTGGTTGATGGTAGCTTATGAGTTCTGTGTTCCTTACCAGGACCTCCTGTTGTAAAACAACTCATGCAAATGGTTACTGTGGTGCCTGGCCTGGATGGGCGGTTTCAGTCAGTGTGCTTCCCCTAACAATATCACTTGGAATTTGTTCCCCAAAGGCTCAGAGCCTCATGCTGTGGAATACTTCCCATTCTGTGATTTGACACCTATTTGATGAATACCTGCTTGGTACAAAATACTGGACTGAGGATGAGAAATACAGAGCATGCAATGATGAACACTGAGACCAGATTCTCACTCACTGAGCTTATAATCGTGTGTGTGTGTGTGTGTGTGTGTGTGTTGGTTGCTCAGTGGTGTCCAACTCTTTGCAACCTCATGGACTAAATTCCACCAGGCTCCTCTGTCCATGGGACTCTCTAGGCAAGAATACTGGTGTGGGTTGCCATTCCCTTCTCCAGGGGATCTTTCCAACCCAGGGATTGAATCCAGGTCTCCCGCATTTCAGACAGATTCTTTATAATCTAGCCACCAGGGAAGCCCCTGTATAATCTTATGGGGAAGATAATTTTTTTTAAATGCTATACATAAAACACATCAATTTTACCTTTGGAAATATTACGAAGGAAAGGTTTAGAGTATGCTATTCTATGTTGCAATGTAGAACTCTATGAAGATACCAAAGTCTCTATATTGTAAACACTACACAATGTTTTTTTAAGCATTTTATTGAAAATTACTTATTTCTTAAAGTCCTTAATAAGATGTTGATTACATTTTTCATTCTTTCACCATTGTGCATGCTTGCATTTTGCTCTTGGGACTTTTAAGCATTAAACTTAAGAAACCTTCATGTAAAGAGAAAGGCTTGAAGACATGTTTATCCCAAGAGACTGATGTATTCTTGGGTCCCTTATTTCTTTTTTCTTAAATTCCAATTAAAATAAATTATTTATTTATTTTAATTGGAGGATAATTACTTTACAATATTGTGATGGCTTTTGCCGTACATTGACATGACCCATGGGTCCCTTATTTTTAAGTAGAGCTTCTCTGATTTTTTTCAAGTTGTTAGTGTTGCTCCAAGATTAAAATAGCTTTTTCTAACTTGTAAAGAGAAATATAATGTGCCAGATAGTTTTTTCTCTATACTATATATTCAGTTGAAAGTAAAATGATGTATTAAATCTGGTCTAATTTTCAGTAATAGTTTTTAAAGAGTATATATTGTAATTCATGTGTTTTGTATGTATGTGTGTGTGTGTGTGTGTGTGTGTATGGAGGGAGAGAGGGAGAAAGAGAGATTGAATCATTCAGTCTAGGAAGTCTACTGCTAAGTTAATGTTTTGTAGCTAAAAACTGTTAAAAACCCAATTGTGTTTGAAGCCAATGTCGATTAATTTACCCGTGAATTTATGCTGCAGGTTGCTTGTGGTGGATGTCACATGCTAGTTTTTGCCACTCCACGAATTGGTATGGCAGAAGACATTGAGTCAGATGAAATCGATGATTATTGCTTACCTTCAGCTATATATGTGCCCATCAGTGATCCGCCTTTAGAAAACATACTGCAGAGATCTTTATCAGCACGTGTGCGCCGTAGAAAGAGGGTATATTTGTGACCTGTTCTATATAACACTGTCTAGTGCTGCGAAGAAAACAAATTTATTTTCTTTTTTAAACCAAAGAAGGGTCTTCTTAGATAATTTACTATATAAAATGATTAGAATTAATGGCTTACAAACTTTTAAAGAAAACTCAGAACTAAACTGTTAAACAAACAAATTAGAAAGTTGAAATGATCATAGATAACCTTTGTAGACAGTGGTACTGCTAAATTGTTGTCTCAACTGTATGTGAATTGACTTCTATTTTGCTTTTGTCTTTTAAAGCTAATACCTCATGAGCAGTGAAAGGTTATATATTATAAATAATGAAAGGTTGAAAACAAAAAATAAGGACTTTGGGTTGAGAGAGAATGTTCTTAATTAAATTTAGGGATTCTCATTCTGTGCTTTAAAATGATCATTACAATGACACTTATATTTTGAAAAGTAAAATCCCAAGCAATTTTTAAAGGAGGCATTCCTTTTTAAATAAAAATTACTTTAAATTCCCAAATGTATGCCTTTAGAGGTAAAAAGTTACATTTGGCTTTTTATTATGAAAAAGTATATATGGAAAAATTAAGAAATATCCTGTAAGTAATTGTAGTTGGTTTGTGTTTCTGAGTAACTTTTTTTTTCAGGGAAGGCAGAGAAAACACACATACACTTTTCCCCATCTTGTGAAAAACATACCTACAGATTGATGTTTTAGAGCAACTTAGACACAGAGGCAACAAAACAAAACATTTTTGAGCCCTTGGGGATTATTAAAGAGTGAACATTGTAGGACATTGGCCAATTTGAAGTCTCTCTCTCCAGTAGTTTTTGCAACCTCAGGGTAGTTTACATCAATATTAAATATATAACATCATCTAACAGTTTATTTAATCTGTTTGCTTTAAAGGAGAAATCCCCAGACTCTATTCGAATGACAGGAACACTACCTCCAATTGAAGGGACTTCCCCACAGCCCATTTGTTTTTCGCCTCACTTAATTCCTTTCTCTATGTCTGCAAGTAACCTGCTAGAGAAAACGATATATGAAAATGAGAACTCTGTGCCCCCAATGGAACCAGGTAACATTTGATACTCTGCTTGCTCTCAGAAGAAACGTACCATTATTCCTACTGTTTTCATGTTCATCTTCAGATGTTTTTTCTCAAGTTGTTTTCTTCCTAGTTAGAGACTGACATCTCATTTGAACTCAAATCCAGAAATACTCTGACTAATAGAAAGCATCTCTGATGACCTTAAGAATCCCATGTGATGACAGCAGCGTATCTTTATAGAGCAGTGTATAGCATACATACACCTTCTCTTACATTATCACCTTTAAACGCAGAAGCAACCCAAAATAGGTGGGAGTTAGAGTCTTCATTTTTACATAAGAGAAAAACAAGGCTTGAAGAGATTGAGTGACTTGCCCAAGGTCACTCAGTTTTATAAAGGAAATGAACAGGATTTGCATACAGGTCTTCTGGCCCTATGTGAAGTTATGTATTTAAGCAATATAGCATCATGGTTAGGAGTATGGGATGTAGAGTCCAATTGATCTGGGAACAGATGCCAGCTCCAACATTTATTAACTGTATGTATCTTAGGAATGTGTTTATGTTGCCGCATGGCATGTGCTCAGATGATAGGGACAGGGCAGGAAGCCAGGACTAGGAAACCAGAGTAAGCAGTAGGTTTGGAATTAAGATAATCTGGGCATCTGGAATTAAAAACAGTGGTACAGTTCAGTTCAGTCGTTCATTCGTGTCCAACTCTTTGCGACCCCATGAATCACAGCATGCCAGGCCTCCCTGTCCCTCACCAACTCCCGGAGTTCACTCAGACTCACGTCCATCGAGTCCTTGGTCGTCCCCTTCTCCTCCTGCCCCCAATCCCTCCCAGCATCAGGGGATGTATCTTACGAATGTGTTTATGTTGCCGCATGGCATGATACTTTGCCAGTGAGTCAACTCTTCGCATGAGGTGGCCAAAGTACTGGAGCTTCAGTTTTAGCATCATTCCTTCCAAAGAAATCCCAGGGTTGGTCTCCTTCAGAATGGACTAGTTGGATCTCCTTGCAGTCCAAGGGACTCTCAAGAGTCTTCTCCAACACCACAGTTCAAAAGCATCAATTCTTTGGCGCTCAGCCTTCTTCACAGTCCATCTCTCACATCCATACATGACCACAGGAAAAACCATAGCCTTGACTAGACGGACCTTAGTCGGCAAAGTAATGTCTGCTTTTGAATATACATACAGATTTCTCAAGAGGCAGGTCAGGTGGTCTGGTATTCCCATCTCTTTCAGAATTTTCCACAGTTTACTGTGATCCACACAGTCAAAGGCTTTGGCATAGTCAATAAAGCAGAAATAGATGTTTTTCTGGAACTCTCTTGCTTTTTCCATGATCCAGCGGATGTTGGCAATTTGATCTCTGGTTCCTCTGCCTTTTCTAAAACCAGCTTGAACATCAGGGAGTTCATGGTTTACGTATTGCTGAAGCCTGACTTGGAGAATTTTGAGCATGACTTTACTAGCATGTGAGATGAGTGCAATTGTGCGGTAGTTTGAGCATTCTTTGGCATTGCTTTTCTTTGGAATTGGAAAGAAAACTGACCTTTTCCAGTCCTGTGGCCACTGCTGAGTTTTCCAAATTTGCTGGCATATTGAGTGTAGCACTTTCACAGCATCATCTTTCAGGATTTGAAAGAGCTCCACTGGAATTCCATCACCTCCACTAGCTTTGTTCGTCGTGATGCTTTCTAAGGCCCACTTGACTTCACATTCCAAGATGTCTGGCTCTAGATTAGTCATCACATCATCATGATTATCTGGGTCATGAAGATCTTTTATGTACAGTTCTTCCATGTATTCCGTGGTTCATTTAATCATTTTAATATCTTTGGGCTCAGGAACCTACAGAAAAGGTTGAGGTAACAAAGGATCAGGAACTCAGGCAAGAACTGGGGACCATGGGAATGGAATATTCCCTACTTCTAGGATTTTGATGAGGAGGGTTTCTTACATCTCACCACAACTTTTGTGTTTCCTTTGGAGATAAGAATCACTGGTACTCTTCAGCCCTGGACATGGGAAAAGTAGATTCTGACAATAGTGTGTACAAGGAAAAGAAAAATTTATGGTTTGGGGCAAGTTGTTTGCCACTTCCAGAGATTAGATTGTGAAGATAGAATTTTTTAGAGTAAAAGGAAAAGCCATCCCTTATCTTCTTGTGACTATTTACTAAAACAAACTTAAGAAGTATTTTGAAAGTTATATCCCTGGAGGAGGAAATGGCAACCCACTCCAGTATTCTTGCTTACAAAATTCCATGGACAGAGGAGCCTGACAGTGTACAGTCCTTGGGGTCACACTGAGTCAGAAACGACTGACTGAGCACACATCCAACATATAATGTGACTTTTTCTAAATTATTTGGGACTTCAGTGTTTCTTATGGAGATAAGGAGATTAGGGAAGACATAGATGAGAAGGTGACATTTAAGCTAAAACAAAGAATAAGAAAAAACACAAAGAGAGAGGATGTGTCTATTCTAAGCAAAGAAAATAATGTAGTTAAAGGCAGTCTATAGGAAAAGGAAAGAAGATCATTGGGGTTGAAGAGAAAGTGAGTGAAGGAAAATCCAGAGTGAAGGAAAAGACAGGACAAGATGATGTTGGAAAAAGAGATAGCAAAAATATATTCATGGTTTTATAGGCCATGAGAGGCCTAAGTGATTTGAGTTTTTTTCTTAAGTGTAATAGAAAGTCATTAAAGGATTTTAAACAGTGGAGTAATGTGCTCCAATCCCATTTATGTTTTAAGATGATCATTTTTGCCTACATGTGGATGCAGGGATACCAGACTAGAGGTGGGAAGAAAACTTCAGAACCTTTTGCAAGAGATGATGGTGTACAGACCTAAGATGTTCACAGTGGATATAAAAAGGAGCCCATGGGAAATACATTTTAGACATAGAACCAGGTGAACTTGTTAAACTTGTTCATAAATTACACATAGATGTGTAGGCAGGAGGATGGTTGACTGCTTTGAAGGGAAAAAGTTAAAAACTGACTTTGAGATCCCTGTGAGGCATCCAAGCAGACCTATCAAGCAGGCTGTTGAAAATGAAAGTGTAACATTCAGAATAGAGATCTGGACAAAGAGATAGAAATTTGGAAACTATCAACATGGAGATGGTATTTATAATTCATGGAAGTTGGTAACATCACTATAGAGAGTAGAGCAGGAAGAAAAGAGGGCTCAGCATTTTGCCTTGAAACTGTCTGATGCTTAGAGGGTAGGAGAGGGAGGACCAGCAAAGCCACTTTTCTCAACCTTATCAGCCAGTAGGGCAGGAGGAGGAAAATGAGGAGAGAGTAGGGTCACAAATTCAAAGTACTGCTCAAAGCTCAAGAAAAAGGAATGCAAAGAAGTATCCCATGGATCTGGCATCATGGCGTTTTTGATGATCATGACAAGAGTAGTTCCAGGGAAAGATCAGGACAGAAGGCGGAGTGTTAAAAGTTGAGGCATGAAGGAGAAACGAGGAAGTGAAGGGGCGATAAAGTGTGTAGATAGTTCTTTTGCCTATTTTGGTCATGAAGAGGAGCAGAGAAATGGGGCAGCTAGAGGGAGAAGTGGAGGGGGTGGGGAATAGGAGAGTGTATTTGTATGCTAATGGACATGAACCAGTAGTTCCAGAGAGACTGGCAGCACATGAGAGAGAGAGTGTAACCAAAGGTGCAAAGGTCTTGAGAAGACAGGAGGGGCTGGCATACAGAACAGTCTTTGTTAAGAGGAAAGACACATCCTACATTTTAACAGGAAAATATAGGTAAATGTATACGTTTGTTGGTGAGAAGATAAAACAGATCAGGTCTGATGACTTCTGTTTTCTCAGTCAAGCTGAGACCATGACCTTAAACAATATACTGTTTTCTAAACTTCCTCTCTGCCATCTCCAGTCTGTCCTTGTTCATACTTTTCTTTGTTAATTTCCTTCAGGTGCCGTTTAGTTCCCATCTGCTCCAGTGTCTTCAAAGGATCCCTAGTCTTTTTTTTTTTTTTTAATAAATGTTAATATCCCATGTAACTCCCACCTGCTTTTCCAGCTTCATCTCTCAGTAGCCTTTTTCTTAAAACCATTCATTTATGTATTGTCTGTGGCTACTTTCACACTTCAGTGGCAGAGTTTGATTATTAGGACAGAGACCATATGGCCACAAAGCCTAAAATGTTTGTTGTGTGGCCTTTTACAGAAAAAGTTTATTGAGCCCTGATGTTGATCAAACTGAAGCTCTTCATAGTCAGACCGAGTGGAAAACCTATAAAGTCCAGGCAGACTTGAGATTGACACTTGACACCAAAAGAGTCACTGAACTTTAATGTATTCATTTGTGAAATGGGGATATAACACTTACCTCTCTTATTATCATGGAGTTAACCTGACTCCTGGTGGCTCAGAGGTTAAAGCGTCTGCTCCAATGCGGGAGACCTGGGTTCGATCCCTGGGTCGGGAAGATCCCCTGGAGAAGGAAATGGCAACCCACTCCAGTATTCTTGCTTGGAGAAATCTCATGGACTGAGGAGCCTGGTGGGCTGCAGTCCATGGGTTCACAAAGAGTCGGACACGACTGAGTGACTTTACTTACTTACTTACTTAACCTGACATGTATAAAAGCCTTTGTTCCAAGCACATGGTAAACATTCAGGGCAGCTGTTCCATAGCTTCTGTTAGCACTAGACTTATTTTCTTCCCCATTTACCTCCATCCCTACCTCTCAGAATTCTACTCATTCATCATTCCCTGTAACTCCTGAGTGAAAAATTCTCTGACCTCCCACATTTGGATGGGATTTCTCATTGTCCTATATCACATATTTTGTATTCCCTTCTAGACTATAAGTTCATTAAGATTTAGCAGGTACTTAAGTTGATATCCCCTACCTAATACCTCACATGGAATGAAGACAAACTGATTATTCATTCATTGGAATTGAATGAATTTATATAAGGGAGAGAGCACTGTGGACTGGCTTTTCAGTGAAGACTTCATTAAGGAGCTCCTCTCAAATATGTATATATGTGCTAAATGGGGATATAGTAATTGAGAAAAATGTAAGGTCAAATGAGGCTTGTAACTTTTCAGTATCTGCTTTATGATGTAATAATCTTATGGTTTTCTGCGAAAGTTTCTAAGTCTTTGTACTATTTTTCTGTTGCTATATAAGCAATGACCCTAAAACTTAAGGCTAAAACAACAAACATTTACTATCTCACACAGTTTTTAAGGGTCAAGAATCCAGGACCAGTCTAGCTGAGTGATTCTGGTTCAGGATGTTTCATGCTCCTCTTGCAAGCTCACTCACATGGCTGTTGGCAGGAGACTGGACTTCTTCATCACGTGGGCTTCTCCTTGGGTATACTTATAGCATGGCTTCCCCCAGAGCATGTGATCGGAGAGAGGGGACTGAGACATAAGCCACAGTAACATCAAATTGACTGCTTATTTTATTGGCCATACAGACCAACCTGGTAAAATGTGGAAGGGAACTACACAAGTGTATGCATAGCAGGAGGGTATAAGTTGATGGGGATCTTTTGGGCACTGGCTATCATAGTGCTTGATACCTGGTAGTATTTGTCCCAAAGGAATAGTGTTTCTCTGTTCATATGAATGAAGCGGTTGTAATCAGTGTCAGGGTCTTTAAATTTTCAGAAAGATTTTAAAACCTGCTATCACTGTGAATGAATTCTGTTCAGTTCCCTTAATATGAGGTTAAAGGACCTTTGAAAGTGAAAGAAAGTGAAGGTCACTCAGTTGTGTCCGACTCTTTTCGACCCTGTGGACTATATAGTCCATGGAATTCTCCAGGCCAGAATACCAGAGTGGGTAGCCTACCCCTTCTCTACCAGATCTCCCACACCCAGGAATCAAACTAGGGTCTCCTGCATTGCAAGCAGCTTCTTTACCAACTGACGTATTAGTAAAATGATAACTGTACTTTTATATTGAAGAATAATTTCTGTTTATTGTCTAGTTGTCTTTCACTTTTCTGTTGAAATCTGGTTCTGTCTTTTCTCTGTTAATCTTTCAGATTATTTTCAACATAAAATGACCAAAGAGAAAGATACAGACAGTCTTTCAGCAGAGGATTCAGAAAGCCTTGGAGAAACTGCTGATGTCTTAAATATGGTACTGATTTTCCTATTTGTGCAATATAGATACAAATTTGAGTTACAGTTCCTCATGTATTTGTATTTGTATGTCTGTGTATATGTGTACTTCCTTAGCCATTATATACATAGAAAAAAGCTTTTTTTCTTTGTCTTGGTTTCATTTATTATTTTAAACTCAGATTTAGTAAAGTATAGATTAAGTACTGTAAAATTAATTTCAGCCCTCAAATTATTATTATGCAATTGAAAGTTGATTATATGATTGTCTGAACTGTTTTGTATTAATTTTATTTGTATGTATTTTAAATCAACATATAATGATATATAAATATATAATCATATGTTAACTATATAATCAGTTATATAGTCTTTATTTTTTTAGAGCATATTTTTTTAATTTATTTCAGACACACATGTTGCACCTGAATTCCAATGAAAAACTAAAATTATCACCAATTCAAAAGCAAAAGGTATGATACAGAGAGTTATTTTCACTATGGTGGGAAGAACAGTTTAAATTGTTTATATTTTTCTTGAAAGGTTTCTGGAAAGAACTCAAGAAAGGTAAGTGTTCACTTACTTTAGCATTTAAAAGATGGGGATACTATATGTATAGTCTCCATTTGGGCTTATTCTGTTGGTATGTATTTTCTGTGATACAACAAGACTGGCAGAATTTCACTGCTGAAATTTGCTCTTTGGAGTCATTAATAAGTGACAATATCCATACTTTGTTACTGTCAAGGCAAAGGATATTTATTACCATTCTTAAGTGTTGGAAGAGGCTACAGTTGTTTATGAGTGCCTCTCACACTTTGAGTATGACTTTGAGTGAGTTACCTTGCTGACCTTACAGGATGATATTAACCTCTTTTCCAGTTCTAAAGTTTTGTAGTTTTTAGTTAAAATGTTTGATAATTGCTTTTACAATGTTTGGAATAGGCTTTAATTTATCAAGGAATTGGTAGCATAAAAACAAGATTAAATATTTGGAAATTAGAAACCATGCATGAGTGAGAGAGACTTTTAATGAATAGCAAATGAATAGAAGAGGAGGGAATATTCTGGTTTTTCTCAACCCTGGAGAGATAAAAGCCTGTCCTGAAATTATTTGCATTTTCTGGCTTGAAGGACCAGTGAGGTGAAATGATGAAGGGTTCAGGATTAGAAATAGAAATTGGAGAAATGCAAATTGAAGGACAAAGGCTTCAGAAAACATTTCATCTGTATTTCTAGTACCTTTGCCACATTGTTAAACTAAATTCTTAAAATCAAAGTCACTGAAATGCAAGAGAATCTGGGTAAATTATACAAATTTAGTGCCAATCCTCATTGAATAACAGCATTCTTTTTGAAAATGGAAGAGTGCTTTCCTAACACAGTTGTCAAAGCTCAGTGACTAACTGATTTGTTGACTTGACTGTACTTCCAAGCAGACATCTTTTGTGTGTCTTTCCTTCCTCTTAGACTCTGGGCTCTGCCTCTTCCGTGCTGCTTTTTTGTGCTAAAGAAATAAAGGCACATGCATTTAGAAATCATTTCTGGCAGCTGGGCCTCTGTCTGTCTTAGGGCTGTTGAAAGAATTGTGACTTTTTAAAGAAGAGACAGAACAAACAGAAAAGGAAAGCATTTTATTTTAAACTAATATATATTTTATATTTCATATAGTCCTTTTACGTAGAGGCCCTACCAAGCCTACTTTAGTGAATAAAAAAGATTTATTATAGTATTTCTATATATTTTTAACTTGTGCTGTTTTAATAATTTGTTTAGCAAAAAGTGACCTTTTCCTGGGTCTAGCACTCTTTATAATTTATAAACCTGATTTAGTGAGCTTTTACTATCTAGAGACTCAAAGTCATCAGCTATTTCAGTCCATTAGCTTATAGAATTTAGATCAACAATTTGATTTGCCTTATTTTGTCCAGCAAGAAATTAATTTCATATTCTTAATGTATCATTAAAACCTCAATGGTTCATTATATAAGTTTTTATAGAAGTTTATAAAATTTTAATCAAATTTTATATTTTACTTTAAGTATTTTTCTCATAGTTTTTTTATGTATGCAAATTATTATAATTAAAGAATATAGTAAATAAAAGGAAGAGGGTCAAAAATTTGAAAACTCAAAAGATTTTGTTTAGAAAAGAAAAATATATTCATTATTATGTAGTGTATTGATAAAACATTTCATTGTAATTTTCAGATTTTTTCTTCTAGAAATAAGATTTTTCTTATTTCAAGTTTTTAAAAAATTCATGTTTTCATTTAGTTTCTTTCATTTTCAGACTTTTGTAGACTCAAAAGACCAATCAAAATTTGACAAAACAATAGGGAAAGTAGAAAAGTGTGCATTTTTTAACAGTATTTTTCAAAATTAGTCTGGAAACATATTTAAGAATTGATTCAGATTAAGAAAAGGGGCAGAGAATAAATACTGGTACTGTGAGTAATGGCAAAGTTAAGGCAGGTGGTAAATTTGAAAGTTAAACACAGATTCATATTACTGAATCAAAATTAGATGCTCCACAGACAGAGAATGGCATAAATTATCCCCCTCAAAAAAAAAAATCTGAGGAAAATGTCTGGTAAAATTGGGCATTTTAATTCTCCAAGTGAAATTTATGATAATGGAAAATCTTGGTATTTTGTAATAAATAAGTTACCTTTATCAACTAATAGTAGTATGACGATTACTTCAAAAAATTTACAGAAACAAGAAATAATTGAGAAACCGAAGCAGCATACAACTTATACTGAAAGTGATGATAGTAATGAATATGAAAATGAAGAGATGTCCCCAAAAGTGACAGAAGGGAGAGTATATAAACAACTTTTGGCACAAGGAGTGTACGTGATGCCATCAACTATATCTATGGAAGCATTTTCAGATGAGGACCTTGGCAATGACTCAGACCAGCAAAGCCCTCAGACCAGCACCAGTGCAGAGGGTTTGCAAAAAGGGACCTTTAGACATGAAAATAAGCGTGGTGTCTATTCACTTAATAGTGAGGAAATAGAAAAGGAAAGTGATGAAGGGCAAAGTCAGAAGGATTCAAAAGCAAAAGAAATAGTCTCTGAGGTGGAAACTGATGTAGTGAAAATGACAGATCTGAAGGATATAAGAAAAACTGAAGAGAATAGAAAAAATATTGATATGTTTTTTGATGACTTACCAAATAGAGACATGAATATTGAGGATGAAGAAGAGAAAGATTTTGTTAAGGAAAGTAAAGGGAACAAGCAAGATACGATCTTTGACAGTGAACAGGCATCTGTAGAGGAGGAAGACAGTTATTTAGAAGGTGAAAGTGAAAGTCAGCAAAATATAGCTGATGGTTTCCAGCAGCCTGAGTCAATAGAATTTAGCAATGATGAGAAAGAGGATGATGAAGTGGAAACTAATCAAAATTTGTGGTATAGCAGAAAATGTATTAAACAAAGAAATGAAGAGGCCAAACACAGGCTATCCAGAATCATGGCAAAATATGAGTTTAAGTGTCGCTTATCAAGGATCCCAGAGGAACAGGAAGAAGATGATTCAGAAGGAAGTGGAATAGAGGAGCAAGAGATAGAGGCAAATGAGGAGTGTGGAGAGAAAGAGGAAGCAGAGATCCTGTTAGATGACCTTACAGACAGAGCTGAGGTGAGTGATGGCAAGGGAAAGCTAGGGGGAGAGGCAGAACAGGTGCCTGAAGGTGGAGGTGAGGGAATCAGGAAGGAATGTAATTCAGGAGTGAAACAGAGAAGTAGAACAGGAAGTGAGGAAGGAGAAGAGGGGGAAGACATGGAAGGGGGAGTAACAAAGACCCTGGGTAAGGGAGAGAAAGACCTGGAGGAGGAGGAACAACAAAAGGAGAGGGAACAGGGCCACCAGGAGGAAAGAAGCACAGGGAGG
>SJXQ01005627.1:203213-213374 GCA_006408695.1 Aepyceros melampus | reverse complement strand
TTGACCGTGATGGCGACTCCATTTTACTGCCCTAAAAATCCCTCCCTCCCCTCTAAGTCCTGGTTTAGGTTCTATAGTTCTGCCTTTCTTGGAATATCACACAGTTGGAATCACAATGTATGTATGTTTTTCACACTAGCTTCTTTCACTCAGCAGTATGCATTTAAGATTCTTCCATGTCTTTTGGTGGCTTAATAGCTCATTTCTTTGTATCAAGGAATAATAGTCCATTGTAATAATAGTCCGGTTATATCCATGCCGTCTATGGTATGGATACACCACAGTTTATCCATTCATGGTAAACAATCTGCGGGAGACCCCAGTTCAATCCTTGGGTCAGGAAGATCCCCTGGAGGAGGGCATGGCAACCCACACCAATATTCTTGCCTGGAGAATCCCCATGCACAGAGGAGCCTGGCGGGCTACAGTCTATGGGGTCACAGAGAGTTGGACATGACTGAGCAACTTTCACATCCATTCATCTATTTTTTTTTTAATAATGATAGTAGTAAATTATTTCTTAAAAATTTGTTTTATGTATTTATTTGGCTGCACCAGATCATAGTTGCAACATACGGGATCTTTAGTTGTGGCTTGCCAGATCTAGTTCCCTGATTAGGGATCAAACCCAGGCCCCCTGCATTGGGATTGTGGGGTCTTAGCCACTGGACCACCAGGGAAGTCCGTCTATTCACCTTTGAAGGACATCTTGGTTGCTTCCAGTTTGGGGCAATATAGTTGCAATTGACTAGGCACTGATTATGGCTGCTATAAAGTTTCATGTGCGGGTTTTGCCTGGATAACTTTTCAAATTAATTGGATAAATATCTAGGAACACAACTGATGGATTGTAGGATAAGACTATATTTAGCTTGGTGCAAGACACCACCAAATTGCCTTCCAAAGTAGCTGTACCATTTGCATTTCCGTCAGCAAGAAATGAATGAGAATTTTGGTTGCTCCACATCCTTGTCAGAATTTTGTTGTTGAGTTGCTCAATCGTGTCCTACTCTTGGCATGGACTGTAGCACACCAGGCTTCTCTGTTCTTCACTATCTCCCAGATCTTGTTCAAACTCATGTCCATTGAGTCAGTGAGGCCATCCATCCAACTCATCCTCTGTCATCCCCTTCTCCTACCTTCAATCTTTCCCAGCATCAGGGTCTTTTCCAATGAGTTGGCTCTTCACATCAGGTGGCAAAAGTACTAGAGCTTCAGCTTCACCATCAGTCCTTTCAATGAATATTCAAGGTTGATTTCCTTTAGGATTGACTGATTTGATCTCCTTGCTGTCAAGGGGCTCTCAAGAGTCTTCTCCAGCACCATAGTTTGAAAGCATCTGTTCTTCAGTGCTCATCCTTTTCATTGACCAGGTCTCACATCCATAAATGACTACTGGAAAAACCATAGCTTTGACTATACAGACTTTTGCAGACAAATTAATGTCTTTGCTTTTTAATATGCTGTCTAGATTTGTCATAGCTTTTCTTCCTAGACAAGGAGTAAATGTCTTTTAATTTCATGGCTGCAATCACCATCTGCAGTGACTTTGGAGCCAAGAAAATAAAGTCTGTCACCATTTCCATTGTTTCCCCACCTGTTTTCCATGAAGTGATGGGAATGGAAGCCATGATCTTCAGTTTTTGAATGTTGCATTTTTGGATGCCAGCTTTTTTCCTCTCCTCTTTCACCTTCATCAAAGAGGCTCTTTAATTCCTGTTTGCTTTCTGCCCTTAGGGTGGTGTCATCTGCATATATGAGGTTATTGATATTTCTCTGGGTAATCTTGATTCCAGCTTGTGCTTCACCCAGCCTGGCATTTCACATGATGTACTCTGCATATGGGAAACAGTGGAAACAGTGACAGACTTTATTTTGGGGGGCTCCAATATCACTGCAGATGGTGACTGTAGCCATGAAATTAAAAGATCCTTGGAAGGAAAGTTATGACCAACCTAGACAGCATATTAAAAAGAAGAGACATTACTTTGCCAACAAAGGTCCATGTAGTCAAGGCTATGGTTTTTCCAGTGGTCATGTATGGATGTGAGAGTTGGATTATAAAGAAAGCTGAGCACTGAAGAATTGATGCTTTTGAACTGTGGTATTGTAGAAGACTCTTGAGAGTCCCTTGGACTGCAAGGAGATCCAGCAAGTCCATTCTAAAGGAAGTCAGTCCTGGGTGTTCATTGGAAGGACTGATGTTGAAGCTGAAACTCCAATATTTTGCCCACCTGATGTGAAGAACGACTCATTTGAAAAGACCTTGATGCTGGGAAAGATTGAAGGCAGGAGGAGAAGGGGACAACAGAGGATGAGATGGTTGGATGGCATCACTGACTCAATGGACATGAGTTTGAGTAAAGTCTGGGAGTTGGTGATGGACAGGGAGGCCTGGCATGTTGCAGTCCTTGGGGTCGCAAAGAGTCAGACACAACTGAGTGACTGAACTGAACTGAACTTTGCATGTTGGTTAAATAAGCAGGGTGACAATATACAGCCTTCACGTACTCCTTTCCCAATTTAGAACCAGTCTGTTGTTCCATGTCTGGTTCTAACTGTTGCTTCTTGACCTGCTACAGATTTCTCAGGAGGCAGGTCAGATCGTCTGGTATTCCCATCTCTTGAAGAATGTTCTACAGTTTGTTGTGATCCACACAGTCAAAGGCTTTAGTGTAGTCAATGAAGCAGAAGTAGATGTTATTTTGGAATTTGCTTGCTTTTTCTGTGATCCAATTGATGTTGGCAATTTGGTACCTCTGCATTTTCTAAAGTCCAGCTTAACCATCTGGAAGTTCTTGGTTCACGTACTGTTGAAACCTAGTTTGGAGGATTTTGAAAATGACCTTGCTAGCATGTGAAATGAGTGCAATTGTGTGGTAGTCTGAACATTCTTTGGCATTGCCCTTCTTTGGGATTGGAATGAAAACTGACCTTTTCCAGTCCTGTGGCCACTGCTGAGTTTTCCAAATTTGCTGGCATATTGAGTGCAGCACTTTCACAGCATCATCTTTTAGGATTTGAAATAGCTCAACTGGAATTCCATCACCTCTACTAGCTTTGTTCTAGTGATGCTTCCTAAGGCCCACTTGACTTCACACTTCAAGATGTCTGGCTCTAGATGAGTGATCACACCATCGTGGTTATCTGGGTCATTAAGATCTTTTTGTATAGTTCTTCTGCATTTTCCTGCCACCTTTTCTTAATATCTTCTGCTTCTGTTAGGTCCATACCGTTTCTGTCCTTTATTGTGTCCGTCTTTGCATGAAATATTCCCTTGGTATCTCTACATCTCTAGTATCGTCAGCATTTCATGGTGTCATTGTTTTCTATTTCAGCCATGTTAATAGATGTTTGGTGGTGTAATGTTGTTTTACTTTGGAATCCCTTGATGACATCTGATGTGGAGCACCTTTCCATGTGCTTATTTGCCATCTATATGTCTTCTTTGGCCCAGTTTTTAACTGTTTTTTAAATTTTCTTATTGGATTTTAAGAATTCTTTGTGTATTTTGAACACTAGCCCTTTCCAGGCAGGTGTTTTGTGAAGATTTTCTCCCAGTCTGTGGCTTGCCTTTTGTAGAACAGAAGTTTTTCATTTAATGAAGCCTAGCTTATCAGTTTTCCATTTCACAGACTGTGCTTTTGGTCTTGTATCTGAAAAGTCAGTGCCAAAGCCAAAGTCATCTCGATGTTCCCTTATGTCATCGTCTAGAAGATTGACAGTTTTGCGTTTTGTGTTGAAGTGAACGATCCGTTTCGAGTCGCCTTTGTTGTTGTTGCTTGGCTGATTGTTTGGTTTTGCATGTGGGTGCTCAGT
Source organism: Aepyceros melampus (assembly GCA_006408695.1). Lineage (NCBI taxonomy): Eukaryota > Metazoa > Chordata > Mammalia > Artiodactyla > Bovidae > Aepyceros > Aepyceros melampus. Next base: position 209,555 of record SJXQ01005627.1, on the reverse strand, counting down.
GGCTCCAGCATCCTCTGTTGAAAAGGCTGTGTCCTCAGCTCATCTGACTGTGTGTTTCAGAGTAAATGTCAGCTTCCTGGCTCCCTGACCCATAGATACTGACCCCTCCCCAGCCCATATAGTGTCTTCCTCTATCCCTTGTATTTTTGTTATACAGCACTTTTCACCATTGATCATTATTTTAATCCACTCGTTTGCTTTTTTTTTTTTGTCTCTCCCACACACAGTGGATGACTTGCAGGGAGGATGAGAGCCGGGTGTATATTGGATCCCTTGAGTGTGTTCTTCAAGCCCAGCTCAGCACACAGTGGGTGCTCAATAAATGTTCACCAGAGGGATGAGCAAGCGGATGATGGGCTACATCGCTTGCAGCCATAGGAACGTCTGCGGATAGCTCTCTACTCCTGCGGGATTGTCTATACTCTCTCCCCTTCACCCAGCCTCCTGAGCACCTTCCTCGTCACCATGGGTGATAATACATTAAATATGTCCCCCAAAGTTATGTCCAAGTCCTCATTCCTGGTTCCTGTGAATGTGACTTTAATTGGAAAGAGGATCTCTGCAGATATAATTAGGGGTCTCGAAATGAGACCATCCTGGGGGAGGATGGGTCCTAAATCCAATGATAAGTGGCCTTATAAGAGAAAGGACGTGGAGACACAAACACAGAGAAGGCCATTCGAAGGTGGGGACAGAGACGGAGATTGGTAGCTATAAGCCAAGGGGCACTGAAGCTTGCCAGGGGTCACCAGACGCCGGGGGGAGGCCTGGGACAGATATTTTCCTCGGAGCCATCAGAAGGAACCAACCCTATCAGCACCTTCATTTCGGACTTCTGGCCTGCAGGACTAAAGAGAGGCCACATTTCTGTTATCATAAGCCCCCCAGTTTGTGTCATTGTGTGGTGGCAGCCCCGGGAAGCTCAGGCATCATGGTAACCAGCTGTTCTGCCTTCCTAGTTTCCTCTTCAGAAAGGGAGCCCCTCAACCTCAGGGGCCTCCCTTGATTCATCTCTGTGTCCCCCGGACCCAGCTGCGGCCCTGGTGTGGAAACAAACACGACGTGATGGCCACCCACCGAGGACCTCCCGGGGCAGCGTGAGACACTCCAGCAGAACATCCAGGGACGGGAACCCACACAGCGTTCCTCCAGGGGGTGGAAGGAACGTGCGCCTTAGTTACCACATAGCTGTGTTACTTCAAGCGCATCATGTAACCTCTCCGAGCTTCAGTTTCATGGTGAGATAGGAGTCCTTACTGCCTGATTATGGGCATGGGGGAATGAGCCAGAGAGGAGATCCTGGGCAGAGGGAGAGACTTGGCACCGAGGAGTTCGGGGCATGGCCCCTCTCTGGCTGCGGGTCTGTCTCCCTGCTATAGGGAGGCCTGGGACAGATATTTTCCTCAGAGCCATCAGAAGGAAGCAACCCTATCAGCACCTTCATTTCGGACTTCTGGCCTGCAGGACTAAAGAGAGGCCACATTTCTGTTATCTTAAGCCCCCCAGTTTGTGTCATTGTGTGGTGGCAGCCCCGGGAAGCTCAGGCGTCATGGTAACCAGCTGTTCTGCCTTCCTAGTTTCCTCTTCAGAAAGGGAGCCCCTCAACCTCAGGGGCCTCCCTTGATTCATCTCTGTGTCCCCCGGACCCAGCTGCGGCCCTGGTGTGGAAACAAACACGACGTGATGGCCACCCACCGAGGACCTCCCGGGGCAGCGTGAGACACTCCAGCAGAACATCCAGGGACGGGAACCCACACAGCGTTCCTCCAGGGGGTGGAAGGAACGTGCGCCTTAGTTACCACATAGCTGTGTTACTTCAAGCGCATCATGTAACCTCTCCGAGCTTCAGTTTCATGGTGAGATAGGAGTCCTTACTGCCTGATTATGGGCATGGGGGAATGAGCCAGAGAGGAGATCCTGGGCAGAGGGAGAGACTTGGCACCGAGGAGTTCGGGGCATGGCCCCTCTCTGGCTGCGGGTCTGTCTCCCTGCTATCCAGCCTGCGCCCCGTCCTGTGTGGGTATGTGTGTGTGTGATGTCTCAGATGATGATACTTTTGGAAAACGAGCTCTGCACCCCCAAGTTCACCTCTTACAAGTGGGGTGACTTACTTCTTTTTAAAAAAATTTTATTTATTTATTTTTGGCTGTGCTGGGTCTTTGTGGCTGTATGTGAGCTTTTTCTACTTGAGGCAGGCAGGGGCAACTTTCTCGTTGTGGTACACACTTCTCTCATTGCCAGGCGTGGGCTCTGGCCACGTGGGCCTCAGTTATCACGGCTCGTGGGCTCTGGAGCACGTGGGCTCAGGACTTACGGCGCATGGGCTTAGCCAGGGGATCTTCCCAGCCAGGGGTTGAACTGGCGTCTCTTGCATCATCTGAATTGGGAGGCAGCTTATTTACTACTAGCACCACCTGGGAATCTTCCTGGAGCATGGATCAACCCCATGTCTCCTGCATTGGCAAGCGGATTCTTAACCACTGGACCACCAGGGGGGAAGTCTTGGGGTGTCTTGGCAAAGCTTCTGAGCAGCCTATCCCATTGCTAAGCGGTGGAGAATAAGGCATGTGTCCAAGCTTTACATGGTCAGTAATCAAACTGCTGATGCCGAAGCACACAGTGAGTGCTAAGTAAATGAGTATCCTCTCCCTCTCATGGGGAAATTCCTAAAGGCTGGGGACTGGCCCCGTCCACCCCACCAGCCCTCTCTTCCAGTCAGGAAGTTGATGTCTCTTGATAGTGATGTGCTTGTTCTCATCTCTTTCCCCAGTCCTCCCACCCTCTCCTAGCAGCCACACATGAATAGACTAAGCCTCTCAGATCCATCGATAATGTGTGGAGCACTACTGTGGCTGCACAGGTTCTGAGATTACATCCAGGTTCAGTGCTGGAAGAGTGCCGTGACTGATTAGTGATGTCATTCTCCAGTGAAGCCTTGTAGGAGTAGTGGGCATGCCAGGCTCCTCTGCCCATGGAATTCTCCAGGCAGGAATACTGGAGAGGGTTGCTCCTCAGGGGAGTAGGCATGCAGCTTCACGTTTACCACCTCTTGCCAGGCTGTCTTTAAGAACTCAGAAAACTTGCAAATCAAAAATTTTGAGCCTGAGCAACAAATAAATGTTGAGCTTCCTCTCCACATTATACTGGGCATGGAGAGGAAAATGAAAATGTGTACAGCTCCGTTTCTGCCCACAGAGAGCTTACAGTCTCCTTTGACTGGGTCCTGGCCGTTTCTAGGATCCTGTACTTCTTTCCCCTTTTCTTCTCAAGTCTGGACACTTCTCCCTTTAACAGCTGTTCTGTCCCAAATAGCTATTGTGTGTACTTGGCTCAGCTCCCAAGAGCAAGCACTCAGGAATTCTACAGAAAACACGTCACTTAAAATACAGCTGAGCTTCCAAGACAAATTGTGAACACTCTAGAGGAATTACAGTCGCATGACAGCAGCAACTGGACGATGACTCCCAGCTGGGGCAATCAGGGTATTTCTGCTTAAGTTTGCACAAGTTTTTTGCAGCACGTTGCCAAAGTCGGCTCCCCGACGTTTCGAGGCTTAGTGTTTCTCGAGGATGAGAAACGATGCAGGCTGGGATGACCCTGCAAGTGGGCTTTGTCTGCAGGTCACCACCTTGCCACTGCCATGCTTGTGGCAGAGACCCATTGAGAAAGGGCACTTGCCAATTTGCCTTCCAGTCTCTGGGGTTTTCTTATCGCTTATGAACAGTTAAGTAGTGAGCGTGCAGGGAGGGTGCAGAATGTGTTTGGTTGATGACTGATGGATTTCTATGAGGACTCTTCATCATCTCCCCACCAGTCAGGCTGTGACTATCTCAGTCTCATCAATGCAAGGACAGGAAAGGGGAACAATTATTAAGCACCCACTGTATGCCAGCTCCTGCACTAAAGAGCTGCATGTATTTTCTCATGTTTCATCATAGCAGGTCTGTTCAGCATGGTGAGCAACGAACAGAATGGAGGTGCTGAGCCAGAACCCCAGGTCAGGTCCTGGCCATGGCACTTATAGATCTGCGACTCTGAGTGAATGGCCTTCTCTTTTTTGAACCTTTGTCCCTCCTCCATCACAGGAGCATGAGAATACCTTGTCACATGTTAATAAAGATAAGAGGCACCCCATGTAAAAAAACTTTTCCTAGAAGAGGCCCTCTGTTCCTGGAAGCTATTTTTATTTGACTAAATCAAGGGCTGGTACATCCTTGCTTGTAGCTTTCTACAAATGTGTGTGTGTGTGTGTGTGTGTGTGTGTATGAAGATGTCATGAATATTGTTCTTTTTTCAAAAAATTACTTTAAGTATAGTTGATTAACAATGCTGTGTTGATTTCTGGTGTACAACAAAGTGTTCGTCATATCTCCCATATATTTCTATTTTAATTATAGATTTGTACATATGTGTGTATGATTTTTATGAAGGTGGGATTCACATAATATAAAATTAACCATTTTAAAGTGAGAAATTCAGAGCATTGAGGACATTCACAGTATTATGCAACCATCCCCTCTATATAGTTCCAGAATATTTCTGTCCCCTCAAAAGGAAACCCCATTCCCATCAGACAGCACTCCATATCCCCTTTTCCCCCAGGCCCCGTAACCACAAATCCGCTCTTAGTCTCTATGGATTTGCCTGTTCTGGACATTTCAGCTGAAGGGAATTATACACTATGTGAGCAAAGCAGCTTTTGTTGGCCCAGTAGTTACATGTGTTATTTTCCCCTTTGTGAATGATTAGATAGATTGTGGAAGTCATTCAGTCGTGTCTGACTCTTTGTGACCCCGTGGACTGTAGCCCACCAGGTTCCTCCATCCATGGAATTCTCCAGGCAAGAATACTGTAGTCGGTTGCTATTTCCTTCTCCAGTGGATCTTCCTGACCCAGAGATCAAACCTGGGTCTCCTGCATTGCAAGCAGCTGAGCCACAAGGGAAGCCCCTTATGAATAATTTGGAGAAAACCAAAAGAATACTGTTCCAGGATACATGAATATTCTATGAAAATCAGATTTCAATGTCCATAAATATATTTTTATTTACTTGTAAATAACTTTATTTATATATTTGGCTGTGCTGGGTCTTTGCTGCTGTGCGAGCTTTTCTCTAGTTGCAGGGAGTGAGGGCTACTCTCTAGTTGTGGAGCATGGGTTTTAGGGCACACAAGCTTCAGCAGTTGTAGCTCCCCAGCTCTGGAGCACAGGCTCAATGGTTAGAGTGAGTGGCTTAGCTGCTCCATACCATGTGGATCCTCCCGGAAAGTGAAGTCACACGGTCGTATCTGATTCTTTGTGACCCATGGACTGTAGCCCACAAGCTCCTCCATCCATGGGATTCTCCAGGCAAGAAGAATAGGTTGCCATTTCCTTCCCCAACCCACGGGTCGAATCTGTGTCTCTTGCCATTGGCTGGTGGGCTCTTTACCGCTGAGCCACCAGGGGAGCCTTCCTAAGTATGTTTTATTGGCACAGACACACCCATTCATGGATGTATTGAGACTACGCACAGAAAGAGACTGGATGAGCTCAAGCAGAGAACCCTGAATCTCTGGACCAAAGCTTAGAGAAGTTGAATCCCTTCTGGACTCCAGAAACTGAGCTGGGTCCCCAAACCATAACTGCCTCTGAGTGTGTATTTAATAGACGTTTCTGGAATTCTTCTTACTGAGCAGGTCCTGAAGAGTGAGTCATCATCAAGAGTGAGTCTCTGCCCTTACTTAGCTTCCAAGTGTTAAATCGATAGCTAGCCAAATAGTTACGGAGATGAATCGGAAGACGTCCTTTAGATCAGGGATGTAGGGACATTCAGCATCAGAGATATCGCAACACCTGGTTGTAGAGGTACGTTTTTTAGTGATGACTGACTTCATAGGTTTTTTGTTTTTTCTGCTTAGATTTTTTGTTACTTTTTGGCCATAGCATCTGGACTAGGGGCTGCCTTTTTGTTTTTACTTCATTTTTATTTTAAAAGTTTTATTTTGATTAAAATTTTTATTTTATTAATATTTTGTTTATTTAGATTTAAAATGTCTAAATTTTAATTTTTTTATTTAAAAATTTTTAGTTTTATTTAGATTAAAAAAATTTTTAAGTTTCAGAGTTTTCCTTGGTTGCCTAGTGGTTAGGATTCTGGGCTTTTACTGCTGGGGCCTAGGTTCAATACCTGGTTGGGAACTGAGATCCTGCAAGCCACATAGCACAGTCAAAAACAATTTAAGTTTTGTTTAGGTTTAATTCTTTTCACTTAAAATTTTGAATTTTATTCAGATTTTCTAAAATTTTAATTTTGTTCTGATTTACTGTGGGATCTTTTGCATACTCTGAAATTTCCTAGTG